>QANX01006288.1:0-18678 GCA_003254975.1 Ochetophila trinervis | reverse complement strand
TTTTTTTTTTCTGATGATTGTTTCTTTTACAGTAATAGATGATTTTCTTTCATAATATTGATACGTATTTATAGATAGAGAATGGTAGGTGTGAATTGATTATTTTGGTATTGTGAAATAATTGTATGTGGTAGGTGTTGGCGCGCAACTATTTTGCGACGCCTGCTCCAATGGGTGTCGCTGAATGTGATTGCCGCGTATATTTTCAGCGATGCTTTACTAATGCCCGTCGCAAATGTATTTGGCGCGCAGATTTTCGGCGACACTTGCGGAATGTCTGTCGTGAAATGTATTTGGCGCGCTTATTTTTCGCGACACTTGCCGAATTTGTGTCGCCGAAAATGCTTCGCGCCACATTTTTCGCGACGGTTTTCGATCGCGCGTCGCAATAGCTGATTTCAAGCACATTTTAGCGACGAGGCTGCGTCGCTATTTTGTTCAAATAAAGGCGACGCACTATGTTTGTGTCGCCGTTAGTTTATCGCGACGCAAATTTTTTGCTTCGTCGCCTATTTAGTGTCGCCGATTAAAGTTTTTGGCGTAGTGGCAGCTCAGATTTTATACTGAGTCCAGCTGCGAAATATATATATATTTATTTGACTGTTAAAATTATTTACCGAGATGTGGTTTATGTGTGGGAATGTGTGCTGGTAGATTGAATTATGTATAGGAATGTGTTTTCTTGCAGAAATTGCAATTATATGTATTTGGGGAATGTTCCAAAAACTGACGAAACTCTACCGAAATTTCTATTGAATTTTCTGGCATTTAAGAGTTGGGTTGTGGAATTTAGTAATTATGGTGGTAGTTGACTGCTTAGGGACTTGGCCAGCGTGATTAAGTCCTGCAGTCAGGACTTGGGTAGTGCGGTCCTGACAACAAGCGCACACACAAAGCAATTAAACACGAGTTTAGTATGAAATCTGAGCAGCAGCAGCAGCAGTACTAGTGGTAAGCAGCAGGGAATCTGAGCATTGTGAATAGCAAGAATTTAGAACATCAGCGCACCAACATTCTTGGGAGAACCTGTCGGTGCAAAGGCAGTTTTCTCAAGCTTGGCATCGACTATAGCTTCTGAATGTGTCCAGGCAAATGCATTTATCTGCTTCCTCAACCAAGCAATAGCATCTCTCACAGCACCCTGGAAACACATTACCAAAGTATATATAAATTAATTTCATAGCAAATTAAACAAATTCAATAATAATTAAAAGATATATATAACAAAAATAGTGTACAAGAATTATGAGATTCATGGTTTTTGGAGGTGAGCAGCTTTAATAGATCTGCTGTATGATCAGCTTTTGCAGACACAGCTAGCAACAGGAGCAGAACTAGCATTTTCGCCTTCAATACTGCATATTTCTTCAACCCTTCCATCTGATCAAGAATATATATATGATCGCTTTTTTCTTAATTTCCCACTATTTATTTTTAATTTTCTTCTTTCTCTTTATAATTAAATGATGCAGACAAATTACATATAGGACCAGATAGGGGATTTATATATAGAGGTAGAGAAAGAGATAACGGCGATGATGATCATGTATATATATATGAGANAGAGAGAAAGAGATAACGGCGATGATGATCATTTATATATATATATATATATGAGAGCTAGCTTTATAAATAAATATAGGAAGAAAAACTTGGAAATTATATTTGGAGAATTCTCCAGCAAATCAAGTACTATTTAATAAAGTAATATTTGCTGTTGAAGAAAAAAGAAAATCAAGTACTATCAATTTCCTTGTACTTGTCTCACTATACACGCGTGAATTAAATAACAGGTGAGACAACGAAGTCCAATCCAACATTATCATGTCACTTGCATGTTTAATATATATATATATATATATATATTTTTTCCCGAAATGGACTGGTACTATTTGTTAACCACCACCAGAGGACTGGGTCAAAAACAATTATTTGTTGGTCTTTTATATCCTAGTCGGTGGTATATTACAGGAAGGGCTGGAATGAACATCAATTAACCTTCTCTTATTGTTTGTAAGAGTAGTTGAAGTGTTTGTTTTCTTTCTTGTTAACGAATATATAAAATATATGGTCGAACCATCATAACAAACAGCCAAATAAATTATCATGTTATCTATTTGAGAGAAACAATGATGGTCACCAGTACTACGTGAAAAATAATATTGTTTCCACTTACAACATGTTACATACAAAGAAATTTACAATATTCTATTCGGATTTGGTTTAGAAAAAAACGTAGGAACTATGCATAACCTTATTCTTGTTTTGTGTAATTAGTTATCTCCATTCAGTATATCTGTTAGAGATGGCACTTTTGCTGTTTTGGAAGCAAAGCTGGAAAGTTGAGAAGGGTGCTGATCTGGTGTGCAAACCAGACCAGCAAAAGGACCAGTTAGCTTAGTTATGTTTTGGCTTTATTTCAGTCCAAATGTCAAGGTTACTTGTGTGTGTTTAGCTTAAGTTTTGCTGCATTCAACAGTCAATTTGTAAGCCAAAATCATGGCACTTTAGGTAGCAAAATCTGTCATTTATTGAATCATGGCTTTGCTGCAAAATTTGACAGATTAGGTAGAATCAACTGTTCAAGTTAGTGTTATATATATATATATATATATATATATATATGTTTGTCAGATGTGTGGTACTTGCTGGTTTTATTGCCTTTTTTCATCTGTTTTCTTGTTTTTTCTACAACTAATTCTTCTCCATCTCTCAGTTTTACTTTCAATATCCAATAAACCTTTTCCTTTGTCTTTCTTCACAACCATGCATCTTATAATTTCTTTTTATGAAAACGTCTTGGTTGGTTGGTAGAAATTGGCTCCTTTTTCCTTGTATAATTTCAATTTTTTTTTTTTGTCTAATTAATCATCACCATCCCTTTGGAAAATGTCTGTTGTGGAATCAGCACCATCAAGTAGCTCAAGATGGAAATAGCAGACATACTACTTGGAAAAAGCATAAGCTTTTCACAGGAGGATAAAATTCAACATTCAAAAAGATTTTGACACCAAATTCTTTGAAAATATCCTAAGCTTTCTGCAATCAAGCCTACTAAGATATCCAACAGATTTATGAAACTCAACTGAACTTGAAAAGTTTTCAAGATTAAACTCTCAACCTTTGAATTGCTTATAGGTCAAGATTTTCTATTAAGAACTTAAAGAGTGACTAAAGTTCAAAACTTTCAGATATGTTCTCAATTTTGCAAACAAAAGATAAGAAAACAGAATATTGAAATTGGTTCCTTTGTAAACAAAACATCATGTTGTGTTTCTCGGAACGTAGAAAAAGTAGAGGCAAGCAAGCAAAACCATACCAAATGCAATTCTGTTTTTTCCTCTGCTTTTTGTGAACTATTTTTCTAGCCAAGCAAATTGATATGGCTAAAGGAAATAATTAGGCATCTATATATGTTATATGTAACTTCCATGAAGTGCTTGGAAAGGATGCCACTTTAATCTTTAACGTTTTGAATTTTACTTTTGATTTCTTATTAGAATCATATTGCTTCTTTAATGTTGCTTTTTGGTCAGTGATTGTTTTATTATGTAAAATTACAAGAACTCTCTAAATGTTTTGGATTATAAATTCAAACCAGTTCTTGCGGAGTCTTATGAAATCTCATTAAATTAAACAAGAAAATATCTCAACCACTTATGCTCCGTACATGCTATGATATCATAGATTTACATGTTAATCATTCATTTGAATATGGAAGTTCAAGTCCTAATAAATTTTTTTACATCTTAAATATAACAGGAGAAAAGAAAGAGTAGCTGACATTTTTCATACCACATGGATTATATTTGTATTTCTTGATCATTACTAACTCTTCCTTTTTTTAATAGCTAGTTCATATGAAAACTGAAAAGCTTTCATGGCAAAAAATTGCATTTTACCTTGAAATTTGTTAATGCTTCCACTTGACCTTAAGACTGATTAGTGACAGAATAAACTCCATTGCAATTAACTTTAAACAAAAGCAACGGGATGGCATATGAGTTGCAGGGGATGTGATAAAATTGAAAGTCTTCAGAAATGAGTACCAGGTCATTAATTTGCTACTTTTTTTTTTTTTTTTTTTTTTTTTTTTTTNTTTTTTTTTTTTTTTTTTTTTTGTATTTTACAAATCAGAGCCAAGCAAGTTAGCCATGCCAAATGGCCATTCAGTTTTCATTCAGCTTTTTGTGAGCAGGTATTCTTGGATATAGGTAATCTCCATGAGGATGATAAATGTCATAGGTTGCTTCCATAAAGATCGGAAAAGAATTTGGAAGATGCCACTCATTTTCAAAAAGAAAATATAAGAACTGTTGTCAATTTGTTGTAGGGACTAAAATTTTAGTCATTAATTTTTTTACTTTTCGTTTGTTTACTTATTAGCATGATAATGATTCTTTAATGTTATTTTTTGCTTAGTGCTTCTTATAATATAAAAAGTAACAGAAACTCCCACATTTTAATATTATAAATTCAAACAGAGTTCAAACCAGATTCTTGGCCGGTTTGATTAAATGTCATTAAATTAAAATAAAATATCTTTCTATTTTAAGCATCTTCAATAGGAGCTTAGGACTCGTTTGTTTGGCAGGATTAGACAAGACTTAATAGATCAGGATATGATATGTTAAGATTAGATATGATAGAATATAAAGGGATATGAATATTTCAATCCAATTCTATATTTGTTGTTGTCAATAATATTAATTCTATATTATTTGGAAATAGTCCAGAGCTAACAAAATCTATTTGGAATGATTAAATAGTCCATACTTTATTTAAAACAAAGTCTATAGTTGGATTATTATAATCCAATCTAAATTATAAATTTAGCTAAAAAGCAAGAACAAAATTAATTAATCCACTCCTAGTAAAGAAACAAAGACTTAGAAGCTTATTTTCTTTATAGCAATGATTCAAACTTCTTTTTTAGAAGTCTAATAGACTTTTTAAATTAAAATAAATAAAGAAGTTTTGCTTTTCAAATATGGAGTAAAACTTTTATATACAAATTTTAACATATTCATTTATTGTTCTTTAAGTTTCCTTGCACACCATCATAATTATAATTATTAACTGTAATTTCATATTTCATTTCTTTTTTTATTTAAATTCAAGCTTGCTTTAGAAAGGGAAAAAAAACGAGGGAAAAGGTGATCCATAATTACCACGTTTATTTTCCTCTTATATGCTCTTTGTTTCAGAAATGTTGGCTAGTTCGTACTCTTCCATTTCCTCTATTTTCAGAAATATTGTGTTGGATTCTAACAGCACTATTACTCAAGAAACCAGAAACCAAAACAGAGCACCCAGAAAATCAATGCATGAAAATCAGAAAACCCAGAATTTTTACAAGGTTTGACGTTCATCCATGGTGAGTTCCACAACAATGGATCTTCTACATTAATTTCAAAGAATGTTAATCATATATATATATATATATATATTCATATATATTGTTACCATATTAAGGGTCAATTATGATCATCAATTTAGGAAGAAAATAATTATGTAGTTCATTAATTGTTTCCTTACTTGTAGAATTGTTTCCTTTCTGTATAAAATATCCATATTGTATAGTTCATTATAGAATGTAGAATACACTATAATTTTTCATTTTACAGTTCTATTTGAATCAAAAGGTATTACAGAGTTCATATTCTCTTTGTTATGACTTTAACCCAGAACCAGCCCAAAATCCTTTTATACCCTCTCTCTCTCAAAATTTCTCACCCAAGAAAGATTCCTAACGAAAGCTTAGAGAAGAAGAAGATTACAAGAGAAAAACCAAGAAAAAAACGTGAACTCTGATAATCAAGAAGGACTTCTGAAAGAGATTGAGGAAGCTGAAGGTGATGATAATGCATAGCTTAGCTTAAGCCACCCTGTTCCCTTTTGGAAACACAAAACTCAACATGTCCATCACCTCTTGTTCCTCTTCCCTTTTCTCTGCCGCAAACTCCATCTGAATTGGTTGCCTCCATTAACAAAATCATCAAAGGTTCTGGCAATGATATCTGAAATAGAAGCAGAGACTTTGATCTGCTTTTCTTCAATCATGATCTCATCTCCATCCCATAGCATGTGAATCCCACATCTAGAAATGCTGTTCCACTTAGAAAATGAAACCTTAATTTTGTTAACATCTAAAAATCCCACATCTCCATCTCATCTCGAGAGTTATGGAATTTGTTAGACTTTTGGCTAAACCAGTCTGGAATATCAGATCCTGGAAGTATAATCTCAATTTCTACCCTGCAGCTTAATGGAAACCATTAGTTTAATTCACACACATGTACACATATTTAAATATAACCAAAGAATGTGTGTGAATTAAAATATGTGTACATGTGTGTAAATTAGAAAATCTTTCCATGGAGTATCAACCAAAGATTTGCAGTGACTTGCTTTTAAATTAATTTGATGTTCTGGAAACTCTGGAATTTTCCCAAGTTGTTGGCAATTAATTAAAGTCAGAGCTAAAAGCTTAGAATGCTTACTGACAGAGGGAAAACTAACTGTTGATGTAGAATTTTGCACCAACGATCAATTGTGTATCCACCTTTCACTATTGAAGAATCTGTCGACCTGCAAGATAGAAAACATTGTCAGAGGCCTTAGCCGGCACCGGTGTGGCACCGGTAAAAGTCCTCCGACAATCAAGTCAGCAATGATCTAGGTTGAATGAGATCCAGAAATTGAGAGAATATTAAAGAGAAAGAAAAATGCATATATGACCTTTGCCTCTTCAAAAAAGAGGCATAAGAAGGTTTATATAGGGAAACCCTTTTGTGAATTATTTTACCCACACACTAACAAACTTGTTCCCCGATATATCCAAATATTGAAGCAAGGGAAAACTAAAGGGTGTTACTTGAATATACTCATCTGATATATTACAGTTTCCAAGAATTAACCTGTTGAGCTCAAATTTGTCATGTATATCTGCAACATAGTTACATGGAGAGATTTGTGCAACCATTAAGATCGAGGACAACAAGAAACAATAGCTTATAAATGCTAGTTGGAATATGCACAAGCTCTTTACAAGCAGATAAGCTCAACCTCTTGAGTGGAACTATATAATCAATTGAGGAAGACCACTCTTTTTTTCCAGTGCTAGATAAATTTAGGCTTGTTATAAATATTATTTTCTCAACGATGTTGGGAAAGATTTTGAGTCTCGTGCAGCCTTGAAAATACAATGTTCTAAAATATTTGGACACTAGATTATTTGGAACAGCACTGAGGTTGCTGCAGTGTTGAGCATCTAATGTAACCAACTTAGTAAGAAATCCAGCAGACTCATGAATCTCAACTAAACTTGCACAGTGGTCAACATATAAGCTCTCGAGATTTGGTGCCGTTGATAAGTCAGGGATTTTTCTCAAGAATTTAGAGCGCCTAAAGTTCAAAACTTTTACTCTTTCAAATTCTGCAAACAAAAGATAAATAAAAGAGAAAAAAAAGAAAATGTAAACAAGCTAGCTATTCAAGAACATGACAATGTAATTATATTAAACTATTTACATAACAACTGCACCTTGAATCATTGGTCAAGTTGATGAATATGATTATGTGGCATGTTGTGTGTAACAAGTTGTTAAAGTGGGGAACTAGTATCCAGGAAAATCAATTAACCTTGACTGATTAGGAAGGTATCCAATGGCAGTAGAAAGGACTACATTAGGAAATATAAGTAGCCGAAGCCTTTTCATTTTTTCGAATGATGTAGGATTCAAGAATCGAATTCTCTGCCTAGGCGACTTCAGCATAATTCCTTCGATTGAATTTGTTGCCTAAATAGTTCAAAGGGGATAAAACATATAAATTATCATATCAAAAGTACAATATGTAACAAAATTATGTTACAAGTTATTGCAAGGAGATTGTCGATGGCTCTTACAGTGTTTTTTGTGAAAACATGAAAAACATCGTCTGGACACCATAATCTACTGCGTTTGCCAGCTTCAAGAGATTCCCGGTGGACAATTTCCTTACCCACTTCTTCTATCAAGTTATGTATTTTTAGCTCATTGCCCTCTGTATTTATAAGAGACATATCTGAAAGACCTTTGATTGCTATGATTGGGCAGAAATTACTGCTTCCAAGTACTTTGATAACAAAATCTTTGTCCTCACCAACAAAGAAACATGCAATATCAAGGAAAAGAGTCTTCTCATTGTCCTGTAAAGCATCATAACTTATTTTAAGTATATCATATAATTTCTTGTCTGGCTTCTTTTCCAAATTTTGGATTGCACTTTGCCACTGATCTTTTGTCCTACCACACAGGAAGGAACCCAATACTACAAGAGCTAATGGAAGGCCACTAGCATAACATAGGATACGATTTGAGAGTGTCAGGTAATCTTCATTAACATGTTTCTCCATCTTAAAAGCATTCAATCTGAAGAGTTCAAGAGCTTGCTCGTCATTAAGTCCCTGACCCTCATATATTCCATCAGCTCCATGAGTGGTTAGTAAGTGTTTGTTTCTAGTAGTTATGATGATTCTACTTCCTAAGCCAAACCACTCATGCCCTCCGGCTAATGTCTCCAACTGATCTTGTTCATCAACATCGTCGAGAACTAGAAGTGCTCTTTTTTGACATAGCCTATCCCTGATGATGTTGATTCCTCTATGAATGTTTCCAACCTTTATATTCCTGTCCCCCAACATGTCAAGTAGAAGCATTTCTTGTAATTTGACCATGCCAAGATGTTGCTTTGATGTTTCTCTAACGTCTGCAAGGAAGCTGGAACCTTCAAATTCATCGGCAAATTTATTGAAAACAGCTTTAGCAATTGTGGTCTTACCAACACCACCAATTCCATAGATTCCTATGACTCTGACATCATTATTTCCAAATCTAATTAGCGGTTCCAATTCCTTTAACTGTTCTTCAATTGCAACTGGGTATTTAGCAACATGTAGAGTTTTACAATTTAATTTTCTCAGTGCAGCTTCAACAATTCGTTGGACCAATTGAGATTCATCTCTGCTCATTAAGAAATACCCGCAATAGGAAGACTTATAAATTAACTATTATTGTAAAACACACAGCACTACTATAAAATAAAAGTAATAGTTACATAAAAGGATTTAACTTCGCTGTGATAAAAATTGATGTGACTATAAATTTTAATTGTAACCATGTGTACGATCTGATAAATATCATAACTAACTGTGTTACTAAAACTTATTAAAAAAAAACAAAAAACTAATTGTGTGACAAGAGAAGTCAATAAAATCCGGTTTAGAAATAAAATTTAATGATAAGTGAAGTTTTTCAGTATATTTAGCCTTGACATTTTGAATCCGTCTAGATTATGTAAACTGGAGAATACGATGGGATTTGGTTTATATTTAACCATGAATTTCTATTCGATTTATATATAAATGGAATAGAAATTCACAGTGAAATTTACATATCCATTGTCTAGATGCCATCCAGATAGATTAGAAGCTTTATTCAAAGCAATCTTCCACTGCAACAGCTTTTCCTTCTTAATCTTATTGGGACTTTGTTCATATTGAACTAATGCTTCTCCAAAACTGCCTCTGTGATTTCTTACATCAGAAGGATCCACATATAAAAAGACTGGCCAAACCAATTGTCCAAGTGATTCTCGACATTTAAAGATCTCCACCAGTTCATCCAAACACCAAGACGACAATGCATAGTTTTGAGAGAAGATGATGATGGATATTCTTGAATCTCTAATTGCCTGAATAAGTGAGGGTGATATTTCTTCTCCTTTGTTGAGCTCATTGTCAATGAAAGTCTGAATTCCCTTGTGCTGCCAAGGCTCGGTGAAGATGGCATGTGAAATTGTTGCGGGTATCTATGCCTCTAAAACTCAAGAAAACACCATGTTGTGTTTCTCGGAATGTAGAAAGAGTAGAGGCTAGCATGCAAGCCATACCAGATGCTATTCTGTTTTTTTCTGAACTATTTTTCTTGCTAAGCAAATTGATATGGCTAAAGGAAATATATATAATTAGGCATCTATATATGTTGTAGCTTTCATAAAGACTCTTGAAAAGGATGCCACTTTAGTTTTTAACGTTTTGAGTTTGACTTTTGATTTCTTTTTAGCATGATATAATGCTTCTTTCACATGTTGCTTTTTGTGTTAGTGCTTGTTTTAAGATGTAAAGTTACAAGAACTCTTTAAATGTTTTGGATTATAAAATGAGTTGCAGGGGATGTGATCAAATTAAAAGTCTTCAGAAATGAATACCGGGTCATTAATTTGCTACTTGTACTGCTTGTTTTTTTTTTGTTTTTGTATTTTACAAGTTAGCCATGCCAAATGGTGCAGTGCCTAAAGATATGAGTCGCACATTCTTCCAATCAAAGGGACTAAAATTTCAGTCTTTAATCCCTTTTTATTTTTTTTATTTTTTTTATTACTTATTAGCATGATATTTCTTCTTTATTGTTCTTTTTTGCGAAGTGCTTCTTATAATATAAAAAGTATTAAACTCCCACAACGTAATATTATAAATTCAAACAGAGAGTCAAACCAGACTCTTGACCGGCCAGATTTAATGTCATTAAATTAAAAGATAATATCCTACCACTTAGTGCATTTTCAATATGCATTTATAAGCCTATCGAGTTAAAAAAACGTCTGAGTCGGTTCACTCGCTAAATATTTTCTGAATTTATGATCCCGTTA
Organism: Ochetophila trinervis; assembly: GCA_003254975.1. NCBI lineage: Eukaryota > Viridiplantae > Streptophyta > Magnoliopsida > Rosales > Rhamnaceae > Ochetophila > Ochetophila trinervis. The sequence goes on along the minus strand of QANX01006288.1, from coordinate 7,986 downwards.
TAGATATATATTTTTTTTTTCACCAAATATATATATATATATATATATATATGCGTTTATAAGCCTCATCTTTTCTATTTTAAAAGGTCACACTTCTTTTTAAGATATCTAATAGACTTTTTAAATTAAAAAATTAAAATTAAAATAAAATTTAGCTCTTTAAATGTAAATAATCAAACTCGTTTTTTTAAATTAAACTTTTAACATATTCATTTATTGCTCTACAAGATTTCATGCATCATTATATTTTTATTTATTAATTTTTATTTCAATTTATTTTTTAAATACCACCTCGCTTTAGAAAGTAAAAAAAAAAAGTGAACCATAATTGTTTATGGAAAAATACAAAATAAAGAATAATTATAGAATGCATAAAAAGTCAAAACTCTTTTTTATAATTTTTTATATTAAAAATTATGCCGTCTAAAAGAAAGATCACTGTGTGGAGATGCTTTTGTACTACCTACATGTTATGTGAAGTTACCTTTAAATTAAACATTTACTTATATGGAAGTCCTAATTAACTTGATTCACATCTTGGACGTGATTGGTGAAAAGAAAAAGAGTAATTGACAATATTATAGCACATACTGCATTTTGTCTTTCTTCATCATCGGTTTCATTTTTCTATAACTAATAAATATATGAAACTCCAAATGCTTCTGATAGAGGGATTCATGGCAGAATTGCACCTTACCTTAATGCCCTTCCCTAATTCCTTCACAGCGTTTAGTGACAGAAAAATCTCTAAGGTAATTAACTTCGACAAAACCAATTAATGAGGACATATGGGGTAAAATTACACATACATGATTTGCAGGGGATGTGATCAACTTTGAAAGTTTTCAGAATTAGATTGTGAGTCTAATTACACACATATTTACATCTATTCAGAATTCAAAAGGAAAAGCAAACGCCTGCAAAGACGTTATTTCTCTCATCACTGTCCAATAGACATTTTCCCACTATTGGAAGTGTTTGGCTAGTAGAAGTTGGCTACTTCTTCCATATCCTCTGTTTCTAATACCATGTTACTTGATCAAGAAGCTACCTCCTGTATTAATATGACAGGTTATACAATAAGTCCTAGTCTTATACAAACTTACAGCTTTGCTCTAACTTCCTAACTCATGCCAGACAAACTAAAAAACAGTTAAAGATAACCTGTTTGCTGACATGGCTAAACAGAACCCTAACTGCTTCAGCTTCTACTCTGACTTGGTTAAGCTGCTTAACAAATTACAACTTCAATAACAGACACACGGCTGAACAAGTTAACTTACCACTAGTACTGTGTATCCAACACTTGGTTGTTTAGATTGTTGAGGTTTGTGCGTGCCACATAAAACACTTATTTCTATTTATTAATCAAAAATATTAGAACATACATTCCCACAAATAAGCCACTCACACTACACACAATCACTTGACTTTTAGAGGTACACACTAGGACACCATATACACTTCTGACACACTCCCACTATTACACTCTTCTCGCTTTCTAATTGATAACACACTCTATTTCTTGACTCACACTAGCATATAGTCTTTCTCACTAGGTAGGATTTCTCACACTTACAATCCACTAGCTTGAGCTCAACCACACACACACAGAGGCTGATACACTCATACACTTATACTACAAATATTTTACTACAGATTTGTCCATCAATTCCCATAAGAAAAACTTGCTGCCCAAGATTAATAATAATCAAGATGATTCCAGAATATCGTTGCAACCTTCGCCAGTGTTGATATCTTGACTTATTCCTCTTCTGAGATCTCTGTTTCAAAAATGTTGGCTAGCTCTTCAGGACAAGTCCAATATTCTTCCTCTTCCAAGTCCTCCTCCAGCTGTTGGTTGTCTCCATCAGCAAAACTATCGGCGATTCTGTCAATAATATGTGAAATAGAATTAGAGGCTTTGATTGACTTTCCTTCAATCGCGATCTCATCTCCCTCCTGCAGTATGTGAATCCCGCAACTAGAAATGCTGCTCCGTTTATCAAAGGAAACCTTGATTGTGTTGACACGGTTGATTTCCGTTGGGAAACCATTTTTGGTGGTATCGAATTGGGGATCTTGCAAGCAATCTGAAATAAGGGAATTAGCAGGGAGATAAATAAGCCACATATTCCCTGGTTCCAAAGTGATTTTTCTTTCCACATGCCCTACCAAACTTCTTTCACTATGCAGTTCAACTGACAAATCAGCTATCTGTTTTTTCGATGATTTAGAGACAGCACAAATGATCAAAGCAGCCACATTCTTCATCGTATTCAAAGGCACATCGAAGATTACAGTTTCTGTTGCAGACTTCTGGCTAAACAAGTCTGGAATATCAGATCCTGGAAGTACAATTTGAATCGCTGAGTCCTTCAAGAATCCCTGCAGCTCAATATGGAAATCAGTAATTAGTTTATTTCACACACATTTATACAAGTACACCATAGTTATGTGTGTGTGTGTGTCTGTGTGTGTGTGTGTGGAGACAGAGAGAGAGAGACTAATTACCTTGCTAGTGGAAATGATCTTGGCCATAATCTCCCATGGAGTACCGACCAATGATTTGCAGTGACTTGCTTCTAAACAAATTTGACAATCCGGAAGCTCTGGAATTTCCTCAAGTTCTTGGCAATTAGCTAAATTAAGATCATCAAGCTTACAGAGATGGAGAGCTGAGGGAAGCCTGACAAACTTGTTACCAGATAGAATCAAGCACTGAACCAAAGGAAAACTAAAAGGAGGTACAAGAAAATCCTCATCTGATATATTACAGTCTCCGAGAAGCAAGCTTGAGACTTTAAATGTGCCATGTATTTCTTCGACATAGTTTGGAAACTTAGAGAGATTTGTGCAACCAGTGAGATCAAGGAAAGAAAGAAACACTAGCTTATAAATGCTTGATGGAATACGCTTAAGCTTTTTACAAGCTGATAAGCACAACTTCTCGAGCCTTACTATTCGATCAATTGAGGAAGGCAACTTTATTATTCCAGTGCCAGATAAATTTAGGCTTGTTATAAATTTCATTTCCTCAACAATTTTGGGAAAAATCTGGAGCCTCGAGCAGCCTTGAAAGTCCAATGTTCTAAAATATTTGGACTCCAGTTTACTTGGAACGGTGCTGAGTTTGCTGCAGTGTTGAGCATCTAACGTAACCAACTTAGTAAGAAGTCCAACAGACTCATGAATCTCCTCTAAACTTTCACAGTGGTCAACACATAGGCTCTCGAGATTTGACGCCGTTGATAGGTCAGGAATTTTTCTCAAGAATTTAGAGTGACTAAAGTTCAGAACTTTTAATCTTTCAAAACTCTGCAGATAAAAAATGAAAAGGCAAAAAAAGAAAAGAAAGTGAACTAGCTAGCTATTCAAGAACATGACAATGTAATTATGTTAAACTGTTTGCATAACATTTTTACCTCGAATCCTTTGTCAAATTCATGGATATGATTATGTGGCATGTTGAGTATAACAAGTTGTTTTCGACCAGAATCGAAGGGCAAAGTAGGAAACTGGTATCCAGGCAAATCAATTAACCTTAACTCCTTAGGAAGGTATTCGATGGCAGTGGAAAGGACTACGTTATCAAATATAAGTAGCCGGAGCCTTTTCATTTTTTTGAACGATTTAGCTTTCAAGTTCAGAGTTCTCTGTTCTGGCAACTTCAGCATAATTCCTTGGATCGACTTTGTTCCCTAAATAGTTCATAGGAGATTAAAACATAGTCTAACTGTCATAAATATCAAAAGCGCAATATGTAACAAAATCATGTTAGAAGTTATTGCAAAGGAGCTTGTAGAAGAGTAGTACTCTTACAGTGTCTTCCGAGAAAATGTGAAAAATTTCATCAAGAGACCATAACCTACTGCGTTCGCCAGCTTCAGGGGATTCCCGGCGGACAATTTCCTTACCCACTTCTTCAATCAAGTTATGCATTTTCAGCTTATTATCCTCCACATTTATGAGTGACATATCTGAAAGAACGTCAATTCCAATAGAATAATTGCTTCCAAGTACTTTGACAACATAATCCTTGTCCTCTCCAACAAAGAAACATGCAATATCAAGGAAAAGAACTTTCTCATCCTCCCTTAAAGCATCATAACTCACTTTGAGTATTCCAAATATTTTTTCATCTAGCTTCTTTTCCAAGTTATGTATTGCACTTTCCCATTGATCTTTTTTCCTGCAAAACAGGAAGGACCCCAATAGTATAAGAGCTAATGGAAGGCCACCAGCATAGCGTACAATCCGTTTGGAGAGTGCAAGGGAATCTTCATCAACAGGTTTTGCCCTTTTAAAAGCATTCCAGCTGAAGAGTTCAAGAGCTCGCTCATCATTAAGACCCTGAATCTCATATATTCCATCAACTCCATGAGAGGTCAGTAAGTGTTTGTTTCTAGTAGTTATGATGATTCTACTTCTTGAGCCGAACCAGTCACGCCCTCCAGCTAATTTCTCCAGCTGATCTTGTTCATCAACATCGTCGAGAACTAGAAGTACTTCTTTTCGACATAGTCTATCCTTAATGATGTTGATTCCTTTATCAGTGTTGCCAACTTTTATTTTTTTGTCTCCCAGCATGTCAAATAGAAGCGTTTCTTGTATTTTGACCATGCCATGTTTCTTTGATGTTTCTCTAACGTCTGCAAGGAAGCTGGAACTTTCATATACATAGCTATCAGCAAATCTGTTGAAAACAGCTTTAGCAAGAGTGGTTTTTCCAATTCCACCAATTCCGTTGATGCCTATGAATCGCACTTTGTCATTTGCAAAATCTAGTAATGGTAACAGGTCCTCTAAAAGCTCTTCAATTCCAACTGGGTGTTTGGCAACATGTAGAGATTTACGATTTAATTTGCACAGTGCGGCTCCAACAATACTTTGGATATATGTAGATTCATCTCTGCCCTTAAAAAATACGTTAATAGATGGATATATATGGGACAATAAATTAATTATTATTGTAAAACACACAACACTATTATTAAATAAAAGTAATAGTTACATGAAAGGATTTAACTTTGCTTTTTTTTCTTGGGTAATCAAGGATTCAACTTTGCTGTGATAAAAAAAATGATATGACTATGTATAAATTTTAACTACATCCAAAAGTGCCTTCTTTTTTTATGAATATATCCAAAAGTAAGTTGGATCTGTTAAATGAAGACTAAAATTTAAATATATGATTTATGACAGAATTTGACCATTTTTGGATGGTTCTATTCACACTACCAAAATTTATAGCCACAGCTGCCACAAATTAATAAAAAGATAACAAAGACCACCCTTATGCATTTCATGAACAAAATAAGAATAAAATACTATATTCACTACACGCTGTATTTTATGCTTTAAGAAAAATAATAAACCCTAACAATGAAATTTAGAATGAAGATGAAAAGATAAACAAAAATGATTGGAAAATCATTCCTTTCAACCTTTAAAAATTTTTAATTAATTTTTTTTGAGTTTTTTTTTTCCTTCTTTATAATATCACTATTCTTCACACTAGTTGCTTCCAAATTGGAAAAAAAAAAAAAAAAAAAAACCACCATAATATATATTACCAGATTTAAATGAAGTCATTCCATATATAAAACCAAACATTTTTAAGTTGTTTAGGTTATATGATTCGGAGTAGCTAGTGAGATTTTATTTATATAAATTGAACAAAAACTCTATGGTAAGTAAAGTTGTTTGGTATACATAGCTCAGATGTTTTGAATTTGTCAGAATTATATTTTAACAGAGAATACTATGAGATCCAATTTATATAAATCGAACACATATTCGATGGTAGGTTATCCAATATATATAGCCCGGACATTTTGAATTTATCTGGATTATGTATACCAAAGAAGACAATTGAATTCAGTTCATATAAACTTAATAGAAATGTAATAATAAGTAAAATTGTTCAGTATATACATAGTCCAAACGATTTTGAAGCCATTTGGCTTATTTATATCAGAGAATATAAATGGATTAAGTTTAGATAAACCGAATAGAAATTGAATAATTCAAAATTCTTGTCGCGTAATAGGTTAAAATGAAAAGGATTGTTGAGTAGAAGTGACCGAGTTCAATGGAAATTAGGACATTTGAAAAGTGTCAACCGATCTCAATGGGAATTAGGGGTAAAAATAATGAGTGTGTGTAATTAATTTTATTTCATTTTGATGTAAGGGTAAATTAGGTATATTTTATTTAATTAAATGTTACTGTTTGTAAAATGTGGCCGGTATGCTTATTAATTTTCGTAGTGAGAATAAAACCGCCAAACTCTTTTTTTGGTGAATAAGGACCCCCAAACTCCGTTAAACTATTAAATAGTTACAAATAATCCCCAAACTATATAAATAACAGAAAACCCCTTATACGATGCTATATTATTCTTTAAATTAAACTTTAATGATTCTTTACAACAAAAATACTTAAACAATGATTCTTTCGAACAAAAATACTCTCGTTTTATTTATAAATCTACTATATTATACAATATGAAAAGTTTAAGTTAAATTGATAAATTATTTTAAATAACTAAAAATAATATAAAATTAAAATAAACGAGAATATAAATAAATTTTACAAACGTTTTGGCAACAAATCTAAGTTATCCAAATATTTTGGGAAAAATAACAAAAATTAAAAAAAAAAGATTATGAAAATCAAAATAATTAATATAAAATAAATTAATGGAAAATTTCATTTAGCCCTTTGGTTTTGTCCTGCTTAGACTAATTAAGACCCAAAGCTTTTGGAAAATCATCACTTAGATCTATCTTTTTACTAGTTAATTTTAACAGTTTAGAGCCAAAATCATATTTTTGCAATATTAGTCAATCTCAAAATTCTTACTTTTATCATTCTTTGGCCTTAAACTGCTAAAACTAATTGGTAAAAACTAATAGATGAGCGTATTTTGATAAACATAGAAAAGTAAAAGGAGGTTAATAATGATTTTTCGAAAGCGCGACGCTTATATGAAAGTATAATAGAATTTTTAATTTTACAAAATATACATGTGATATTATTTTGTGAAGGTAATTAATATGGAGATTTTAATCATTATTATCTTTATTTTCATTTTTTTTTTGTGGCAATTAGTTAATAGTTTTCAGGGGTTTTATATAATTTTTTCTATCATATATATATTTTGTCACACTTTGGCATGTAGAAAAGATGTATTTCTGACCAAAAAAAGAGAAGGTAAAATAGAGAGGAGCATATAAATGAAACTTACGGTTTAGTTTTGACTAGAACTCATTTGCAAATGCATTATGATGTGGAAGGATTAAGGTGAGTAACATACTCATTAATGTTTATATGCCATCCAGATAGATTTGCAACTTTATTCAAAGCAAATTTCCACCGAGGCAGCTTTTCCTTCTTGGGACTTTGTTTATACTGAGCCACTGCTTCTAATTCAAAACTGCCTCTTTGATTTCTTACATCAGAAGGATCCACATACAAAAAGACTGGCCAAACCAATTGTCCAAGTGATTTCCAACACTCCGTGATCTCCACCAGTTCATCCAAACACCACGACGAAGATGCAAAATTTTCAGAGAAGATGATGATGGATATTTTTGAATCTCTAATTGCCTGAATAAGTGAGGGTGATATTTCTTCTCCTCTTTTGAGCTTATCGTCAATGAAAGTATGAATTCCTCTTTGCTGCAAGGCTCTGTAAAGATGCCCTCTGAACTTGTTCCGCACATCTGTGCCTCTAAAACTCAAGAAAACATCATACTCTCTTCCTCCCTGCAGGCTGCTAGAAGATGAGGTAGAGGGAGCTGTCAAGGAACCCATACCAACTGCAAACTAATTAATTCGAATCTATCTGCTTTTTATGAATCAATAAATGCAATAAATTAACGGAGATGATATGAGAATCATATATATATATTCTCTTGGACGACAACATTCTGCAACAATAATTATATTATATATATAGATATAGAATTCTTAAATAAA
>QANX01006286.1:24093-51537 GCA_003254975.1 Ochetophila trinervis | reverse complement strand
CCGGAAAATGCTCGGAAAGTCTCGGCCGAACACGCCCTCTTCACACCGCTCAAACGAACGGGATTCGGGACGAAAGGAGGCCGGATTCGGACTCAGAGGGTCCAAAATAGGAGGAAAAGGGGTAACCCATCGCCGGAATCTCGCCGGAAACCGGCGATCGGCGAAAATGGAGGCCACCGGTTTTCTCCCTTTTTCCGGCGATACAGGGGGTTCCACGGGCTGCTACCGGTCGGGTTGGGAAGCTGAGATCGTGGGCTTTCTTTCCCGGGTGGTGGACGAGCTCGCCGTCGTCGGAAAACGGAGAAATTTCCGTTGGAAGGTCCGGCGGCACAGTAACGAGAGAGGGAGAGCTGGTGCCGGGCAGGGAGAAGGGGAAAGGTCTTGTGCGCAGTGGGAGAGGAGAGCCGGAATTTTTGATTAAATGAACTTATTTAGTAAAAGACCAAAATGCCCTTGAATTTCATTTGGCCACAACTCTTAAACCGTAACTCGGAATCAAACTTACTACTAGTCTACGAACTCGTATCGACGAGCTCTACGCTACGATACTAAGTTCAAAGCTTAAACTTGTCAACAATAAAAGTCAACTCTGGTCCCACTTATGGTCAAACTTGACCAAATTTGAATATTTTAATATTTTTGAAAAAACGGGATGTTACATTATATGCTTATAACTCCGTTATATATATGTCATTTTTTATTCAAAAAAAAAATAATACTATTTTTCAACTGTTGCTAACCATGTGAAGAAATTCACTTGCTTTCCAAAATTACAACTATAGCAAGCTTTATGTTGCCTTTTTTTTTTACCCTATATGTTTGTTTAATGGGTTAGTTTACATTTGAAAACTCCTATCGAATTAAAAAAACGCTTGGACTAGTTCATTCGTTAAATACTTTATATGCTTATAACCCTCTACATATATGTCATTTTTTATTCACAAAAAAAAATAATACCATTTTTCAACTTTTGCTAACCATGTGATGAAATTTACTTGCTTTCAAAAATTACAACTATAGCAAGCTTTATGTTGCGTTTTTTTTTACCCTATATGTTTGCTTAATGGGTTAGTTTACATTTGGAAACTGAGGAAGAGAGAATCAAAAGGTAATACAATAGTGCGAATCATCCTTTTTTATTTTGCAATCTCTTTTGGAAATTGTTAAGACCATCAGACCATGTGCTTCAAAGAACCAAACTGATTTTCTAAAAATGAAATGTATTAGGTTGCACATGACACATGTTTTGCTTAGAGAATCAAACAGAAATGAGATAACTAGAAGGTAGGGGTGGGCAAAAACCGAACCAAACCGTGAAACTGAACTAAACTGTTACTTTTGGTTCGGTTTATAGAACAAAACAGTATAGGTTGGTTTAGTATATAACCAAACCGCTACTAACGGTTTAGTTAGCGGTTTGATGGTTTTTAAACCAAACCAACTCAAACCGCACATTAATATATAATATATTTATAATATTTATTATTATTAATATATATATATTTAATATTTTTATTATTAATATTATTAATTTAATAGATATTACTGATTGTTTTACTTTTAATTTATTTTTTTTATTTGATTTTTTTGATCAATGTTTGAATTGTGAAATGTAATACTTTGTTTTAGATGTTTGAGATATTTGATATATTTTATGTTTTTCTATTTATGTTTGGGATGTTTACAATTTTCATTTTGAATTTTAATACTTTGTTTGGGATATTTGATAAATTTTATGTTTTTCTTCTTATGTTTGATATGTTTACAATTTTCATTTTGGATTATAAAATTAAATGTCGCAGTCCAAACCGCACCAAACCGTTTTTGAATGATTTGGTTTGAATGGTTTCAACAGTTTGGTTTGATTTGAATGGTTTCAATGATTTGATTTGGTTTGTCATTAAGCTAAACCGCAAACTACGATTTAGTCTGAATTTTTATAAAAAACCGAACTAAACCGGACCGTGCCCACCCCTATTAGAAGGTAAAGATAAAGGACTTAAATGGAATTCATATAAATTTATGGCTCTTTATTTTGGAATAATTTCTTACATATTTCCTTTGAGCACCATGTTAATTGATTTTTCTTTTTTTCTTTTTATTTTAATATCCCCATTAGTCATTACCCAATATTTAAAGGAATTAAAAATGCTTGTCGTTGATATTATAATCCTATAAGCCATATGCTTTTATGGATTGTACAAGAGGACAAAAAACATACCACATTTAATTGAATGGAAAACTTAATAATTGAATATAATTTTTACTCAAATTGAATATAATTGCAAGAAATACTAATTTTGGAATCGATAAATATTTCCTATATATAAAAGAAAAATCTATATCTATGATTTAATTTAAGAAAACTGGCCCATAAAAGGAAAGCCCAACACAGACCAGCTCAGCCCAACACAAAACACAATGTTACTTAGCCCAAATCTTCTAAGTTTAATTTCCAACGGCTAGTATTCGTATTCAAAATCACCATAATTAAAGGTGAAAAAAGAGAAGGGGAAGTGGTTAATAAAGCTATAACGCCGTTTGTTCTTAAACGTTATGACGCCGTCAGCCTCCGTTTTTTATGGCAAATTTTAAATCCGACAAGCCCTCTCCTAACGGCTACTTCCAAACCGCTTTCTCCTACCTCTCCTTTTCTTTTCTCGCATTTTACTTTTTCGACATTTTTTCAATTAACCAAGAACCAGAAAACGCCCAAAACGCTTTGCGTTTAGTCCTCCATTAATGGCGAATCTGTAAATCTCATTACCAGGTATTTTCTTTTTTTGGGTTTCTCTTCTCTTTTTCTTATAACTTGTTTGATTAGCTAGAAATCGAGGGAAAATTACTGAATCATCCCTCCTCCCCAACCCGATGGGAAATTTTTGATCCTCTTTGTTTTTCGGATAACCAAACACTGGCATTTTAATTTTTTGTCAAATTATATGCTTTCCAATTTAGTTATAGCCTAATAGGTAAACAGTTTGCTTTATATTTGTGTTGCTGGGTGCGGATGAGTCAGGGTTTCAATACTTTTATGTTTGCATGCTTTGGATTTTTCTCTTTTTGCTCAAATTATAACTTGGGTTGAAAAGATTGTTCATTTGTGTAGGATTTTTGTTGTCTTATTCAAGCCATCTGTCTGGTTTCCGAGAAAACAAAGGAAAATAAAATTAGGTTGATTCTTCTTCTTCTACTAGTTTATTTTTTTCATTTTATTGCTTTTCATCAATGTGTATAACTTAGCTGTATCTGTCTTAGCTGAGTGGAGGTTTACCTGTTTCTTGGAACCAAAACCTAGATAATTCATAGAGTACGTTCTTTCCTTTTCCACATTTCTCAACAATCAAACAGGCCAATATATATTTCAAAACTGCGTGAAAACGTTGAAGGATTATAAAAGAAATTAGGCTTTCTCTATTCTTTTTCTTTTTTACTGAGTAATACAGCCAATTACTTATACATGCAGTTTTATTTTGCCTTGTATGGTATCAATGGAACAAAACAAAAAAAGGAAAAAAAAGAAAAACAAAAAAAGATTTGGATGCTTTCTTGAAATGCCACTAATCTTATTTGTCGTCGCTTTTGAATAGATATGATAATAATTTTCAGAATTCTAACTCTAATATAGGTTTAGGAGGGAATTAACAAATAGTGTACCAGATGCCTCATTGGAACATCCCTCTTTTTGACGTAGTGTTCTTGCAAAAAAATTGATTCTCTTTCTGATCTGATTCTGATATGTTGGTTTGTATCTCTTACCACAGGTCTTATTTTCATTTTTCTCTATTTTGAAGTTTCCTACTCGGGGAAGAATATGGACAGGGTTTATGAAGAGCTTGATGAAGCAAACGCTGAGATTGAGAAGCTGAGGGCAGAATACAGAGGCAAAGCAGAAGCATATGAAAACTTAAAGAAAGCCCTCAATGAGCAGCTTATTAAAGCCCAGGATGCTAGTTTAAAAATTGAGAAGCAGGTCCAAGAGCTAAACGAAAAGGCAGATGAAAACTCTGTTCTGAAGCAGATGTGCGATGATCTAAAAAGCAGTTTGAATGAAAAAGAGTCTACGGTAAAACATCTTAGTGCTACATATAATAAACTTCGAGTTGATTGTGATGAGAAGTTCAGAAAATGGGAAGAGGAAAAACGAGGGTTGTTATTGGCTTTGGATGAGGTTAATGAGAAGAATTTTGATCATGAGCAAAAGATTCATGGATATAAAGAAGAAATTGAAAGCCTCAAAGGTTGTTTATCAGCTTCACAGAAAAAATGTTTGGAAGCAGAGAAAAAAGGCAAAGCAACCGAAAAAGTGAGAGATGGAGATGATATGCTACTCAAACTAGAAGAAGAATACAGGAAGATCGAAGATCAGCTAAAATGGAAGAAGGAGCAGTTTGCGCATCTAGAAGAAGCACATAAAAAGATGCGAGATCAGTTTAGAGAAGGTAAGAAGGAATGGGAGCTGGAGAAATCTTCATTGCTTGATGAGATTGGTTCACTGCAAACAAGCTTGGACTCCCAAATCAGTATTTCAGAAGATCTTCAAAACCAGCTAAAGATGTGCAACCAAGCCCTGGCATATGAAGAAAGCCGGAGAAAGCATCTAGAAGTTCAAGTTTCTGAATTTTCGACTCACTTGGAGAATGTTTCAGGTGAGTACCAGGATGCAAGATCCCAACTAGAATGCTTGACTTCTCCAAGGGACAAAGAAATTGCATCTCTAAGAAATTTGCTAGCCCAAAAGGAGACATCTTATAAAGAAATGGAATATCAAGCAGGAAAACTGGAACAAGAAAATCAGGATTTGCGAATTTCTCTCAAAGAACTCCAAGAAGCTCGAATACAAGAAGCATCAGCTGTATCTTCTCTAGCAAAGCTGCGTAACAAGCTCAAAGGTTTGGAGCAGATGCATAAAGAGACTACCGCTAACCTAGGGGTTAAAGAAGCTGAGTGGAGCTCTCAACTGGAAAAGATGACACAGGACCTAAACAACCAGAGGTCTAAGTTAGAGAGTAAGGATGCATATATAGAGAAGCTCAGGATGGAGTTGAAGCATATGCATGGAGATTCTACTGAAAATCTCAGGGCTAAAGAAGCTGAAAGCATTCAACTGGAAAGATTGATAGGAGACTTGAACATTTATAGGTCTGAGCTAGAAAAAAGAGAGGCAACAATAGCAGAGCTCAGGATGAAGTTGGAACAGATGCATGGAGATTCTACTGCAGATTCCAGGGCTATAGAAGCTGAATGGAGGAGTAATCAACTGGAAAAAATGACAGAAGATCTGAACAAGTACAGATTTGAGCTAGAAAATAAAGATGCAGTCTTAAAAGAGCTGAGGATGGAGTTGGAAGGTTGTCATTCTTCAAATATACAGCTGAAGTTACAGAATGAGGAGATCTCTATAATGCTGCAGGTGTTCAAACTTGGAATCTCGGAGGCTCAATTGAAGATTGCAAACGAAATCGCTGAAATGGCCAGGACTGACAAAGAGAAAGAAGAGAAGACTTCTCTATTGATGCAACAGCTGGAGATGAAAAATTCTACTCCAGTTAGGTTGCAGACAGATTTGAAAGAAGATCATGAGAAGGCAACATCTATGTTGCAAAAGATCGAGTCCTTTGATCTCATTGGCAATCAGAAGCTTCTATTGCCGAATGAAGTTGAGATATATGAGGAAATGCTAATGGAATCATCCATGCGTGAAATTATCCTGAAAGAACACGTTTTTGAAATGGCAAGCATCTTGGAAAAGAAAAATAGGAAAGTTTGTGATGACTTAGACAAAGTGAATGCTGAGTTGGCTGAGAAAATTTGTGATGGAAATGAAATTGAATTTGAATTGTATATTTGGAAATCAATTGCTGAACATTTAAAAGTTGATCTTGAAGAAAATAATGACCAGCGTAAAGAGTTAGAAGCTTCCCTTCTAGCACAAATAGATGTTGGGGAATCCATCAAGCAAGAAAAAGAGTGTCTTATCCGTTTGTCAGAAGAAAAAGACCAAAAAATAGACAACCTCTGCCAGAAAATTGGGTTACTTGAGCAGAAGCTCAAATCAAGAGAAACAAGGTGGGAAGTAGCTATGTCCTCTGAGTCAGAAAAAGGAAGCTTTCTCCAAATTACAACGGAGAAGGATGAGATATTAGAGCAACTTCAAAAAGAAGTTGGGTGGTTAGAGCAAGAATCATTGAGAAGAGAACTCGAAGGTTTTCTTCTTGCACAAATTGGTGCAGAAACAATATTTGAGCACGAGAAAGATAAACTTATCCAGCTTGTGGAGCAGAAAAACCAGAGGGTGAGTGACATCATGCATCTTCTGAAGTCATCGGAAAATAAGTTTAATAGCTCATTATTTTCTTTCTCTTCACAGCTTGCTGAGAAACAGACAGAGATTAATCTGGTCCATGAAGCTTGGGAGAAAATCGCAGCTGCTGAGATTATGGCTGCACTAGAAATTGAAGAGAAAAAGTTGATGGTCTTGGAACTTGAGGATGACATCAATAATATAGAGGAGAAACTGGAGCTGCAAAAGAAATCCCTCCACGAGTCAGAACAACAAGCATTGGAGGTGGAAGAAAAATTGGAAGCAAAAGAGTTGGAAATGAAGACACTAACTGATCAAATGAACACAAAGCTGGTAAATGCAGATGCTGAAATTGAGGAGCTCAAGAGTGAAAGAAGAAACTTAATTGAAGATGTCATCAAGTTATCTTCAGAAAGGGAAAACTTATTGGGCTTCATTGGGGGTCTGGGTGATAGGATTAGTGGGTTATCCAGTACAGACAAACAACTTATGGATATGTTGGAGGGGATAATGCTCTCATTTGACAACTCTGGTTGTTCAGAGAGAGATGTGAAATTGGACAACCCTATAAGAAAGAGTGTGGATACCCCAATTGCAATGAAGAGAATTGAAGCTGTTTCTGATGTAAGAGCCCCATTTAGAGAGATCAACAACTAGATGCTAGTGAGAAAAGATACTACTTACCTTGGCTGTGTAACAAGAGAATGTATTAAGCCATGCAATTTCTAAACCATGGAAATGTATTTTTTATATTTTTTATTTGTTTTAGCTTGTATTATGTGCAAGCATTTTGTCTCTGACATAATAGTTTACCACATTGTGTATATGTGCATTTCAGATGTGTTCTTGTAAGTAGCCAGTATGTTTTTACTTGGCATGTAATTTAATTTTCTTATTCATTGTTTACTTTCATTGTATTTTATTCTTGCTTATTCTTCACAAAATATTCCTGCAGTTTCTCTTTAAAAGTTTTGTGTTGTATCTTTTTCATTTTTCATTTTCTTTAGGGTGGGGGAGAACTCATTGTCTTTGTTTAGCAAATTCCTGACAAGAGATTTTAGGGGGAAAAATAAAATAAAATAAAATTCGATGCATCAAAATAGTTTATTCAGAAATTGTTTTCATTATATCAAAAATATAATTGTTGCAAGTTGTCACTAGATGGGCCTCAACCGCATGTTGAGGAAAACTGAGAAATTTTGAGAAAAGATCGAGAGTTGAAAATCTTGAAGAAAGGACAAGTTGTCATCAAGTCTCTTGAAACTCCAAGAAAACAAAAATTCTTATTATACCCTACACGGGCAGTGAAAAGTATATCAGAAGAAAAAGAAAAAAAAAAAAAAAAAAAAAAAAAGCAGTGAAAAGAATGTAACTCAAGGTATATTACTTTCCCCAAAAGGATTTTTTTTCCATAGAAGTACAAAAATATGTCAAACATAGATGGCACAATTACGAACCCAGATGGAAACGATTATATCTATCAGTTTTGACAGTACAAAATGAGTAGATCCATTGTACCATGGCAGCCATATTCCACTTCCATCACCATGCACCTAGTTTGAGAGTACCTTAACCATTCATACTCCTGTGAGAATGAGATGAACCTTCCTTCAGAGAAAACTCTGCTAATCCCTGCCTCAAAGCATCAAGGTTCATCCCATCATCAACCAAGATGCTTGTTACATCCATTTTTGATACCTGCATGTATACGCACTTAAGGAATTATAGCTTTCTTTAAAACCTCAGTATCAACAAGAGATGTGGAACAATTTTCTCAACAATCAAAGATGGTATAAGAAAAACCTTTGAAATTATCATTAGTTATTGTACAAGTTGAGTATCGAATCTAAGATGCTTCACAAGCTGAGATTAGGTAAACAAGAAACAATTCAAAACCAATAATGCAGAACAAGGAGTTAATTTACCGTTTCAATATTCCTGTCCTCATCATCAAAGAAAAGCATTGAAGTAAACGGTACCCCGGTTTTTCTATTAATTTTTTGGAAATGCTCTGTTTTATGAGTCCAACTTGAAAATATCTCCTGCATCAACAATCCAAGAAACATTTAGTTTCTAGAGAAATTTATAATCAAGAAACTTGCACAAACTTCTCTTCCCCAATAAGCTAAACACCATGAAGATTATATCAGCCTTAAAAAAAGATTATGCAAAAATTAATAACTGAAGCAATATAACAACATAGAACTTCAACAGTTGATTATTTGAGGATTCCCCCTAAATTCTTTCATTTGCAACAAGACTCTTCATTTTAAATTGAATAATCCTCTCCTACCCCTCTCTCTTACCAAAATTATATTACATCATTGGCATTTATTAGTTCCAAAGTTCTATCCTATTTTTCTTTTTTTGTTCAACTCCACATCATCAAACTATATAAACTTTTTACATACTAAATTATGGTAATTAATTGGATGTTATTTAATAAGTTCAAAACTTTGATAACTTTCTCCACTAGAGTTTTCCAGTCAGATTATCTGAGGTTGTCCTCTACTCTCCTTCTATTCCAGACAATTTCGACTAAAATAACAAAAACAAACCCATAGCTCTACATGCTTCCATTACATTACAAAGCATTCAACAGCACCTGAACTAGTTTTCCTGCTTACCAAACACATATCGAATAACAAAAAAATAAAAGCAGACACTCTTAGCGTAACAGAAGAAGCAAATAGCTTACTTGGGCCACAAAAAGGGAGTGAATACCCAATTTGTGAATAAATGATTTGGCTATGTCGGCTGTAGGTGATCTTGAAGCAACAGCTATGTCGATTCCTTTGTCCTTCAGTGCATGCAAAATGCCTCTGGCCTCCTGATAAAGATACGGAATTTCATCCTCGTACCGACACTCACTGATTGATAAACCCCAAAAGATAAATTACAGGTAAAGAATTACCAACAAGAAAAAAAATATCATTTTGATGAGGAAGAGTACCAAAAGAAGGGCCAGAGAGTGTAATCGAGATCGAAGACGACCAGGCGAGGCAGATTCTGGTACTGCCCGATTATCTGCAATGCTTCGTTCTTCACCTTCACGTCGTCTACCATTTTCTCTCTCTCTCTCTCTGCGACTCCGATAAAACGGCCTGTACCGTGAACCGGGTCTATCACGTCTCCTAAAATTGACTGCTAAACTTGGGGTTCTTTTTTTCACCGTAAGTACATTTTAAATACAGTCTTAGCTGTTTTTTTTTATTTTTTTTTACAGTTTTAGCATTTTAATTATAGATAAATTAGCACTTTTAGTTTTTTCATCTGCTATTAATTTCATCTTTTCCGTTTCAAAGCTTCATTTTCTGCATCATTCGTCGCCTCTTCTCTCCTCTTTTCAGCAAATTTCACTAATTTTCGAAGAATAAAATATAAAACTAACAAACTGAAATGCAAAGAGATGAGACAGAGATCGAGACCATAAATGAAGCTTTTAAACTGAAATGACAAAAATACTCTTGTAAATTTAATAGCAGATTGACGGCAGGACTAATGATATTAATTTATATATAATTAAGAAACTAAATTGNAAATTAATTTTTTAGGTACGTGGTAAAATTATTTGAATTAATTTTTAATTTTTTTTAAATTAATTTATGTTTTGAAATTACTTTATTATTTAGTTTTTTAAAATTTATTGTTTCATACTAATTTATCAAGTAATTAAAATTATTAATTTTGTAAACTAATTCAAATTATAATATTGGTAAACTAAATTTGAAAAAACGACAACCTTAGGGTAACACTTATGGTATTATATACGTTGCCTAAACTGTAAAATGATAATATTATTTATGTGCTATATAGAATATGCGACACAAATTGTAGGAGAGTCTCTTAAATTATTCACAATCAATGACAATATGCCACTGTGTCACCAATTTATCTTCTTTGCATAAGTGGCCCCTTTCTCTCTCTCCCGCGGGTCTCGAGTTATTTTCAAATCCCAGCTTGGAATTCAGTTCAGTGCCTTCTACAAATGCATATAAGTATGCAGGATCGAGGAACATGGAATTGTCCATTTCCCCGCATTTACTTCTATTGAACACAGTTGCCCCCGGCCAATGCTCAGATAGTGTGAAGAACCGCTACCATTTCGAAACTAGATGTAGTAAAAAGTTTCAACATTTTGATGATGCCCATAGAAGCTGGTGCTTAAGTTGTTTTTACTATCCAACTGCACAAGAAGGTCTTGAATATAGATTAACTAGATGTGGTAAAAAGTTTCAACATTTTGATGAGGCCCATGAACATAGAAGCAGGTGCTTAGTATGTCTTTAATACACAACAGGGTCTTGAGGATGGATTGGTGTCAAAAAAGAACAATGGACTCTAGAAGCACGATTCATCCCATTTGCGTTTTCATGATGCTGTGAAAAATGTCCCTTTTTTTTTTTTTTTTTTGTAAAGATGCTGATACTAACCTTACCAAATCAAACAGAGGACAATCGACTCCAGTAACTGATGTCCCATGGATGGCTAATACACTATGTAACTTATCAGAGTTGCTACTGTTACATTGTGCAAATGGCTCGTTTGAATTGAAACAAAAAGTTTGGTGATTTTTGACAGTGTCATAATCGATGCGATGCTCAATCTCAATATGTGCATGTCAGAGAGTATATGTTCAACATTTCCTAAGAAGATGTGTTCAATTGCAAATTTAGTACTTGAAGACAACATATGAGATGATACTGTGAAGAACAGCTACCATTTCGAAACTAGTGGTAAAGAGTTTAACATTCTGATGATGCCCATGGCTGTGGAAGCAGCTTTTTAAGTTGTTCTAACTTTAAACATTTTCATGATGCTATGAAAAATGTTCGTTCTGTTCCTGTAGAAAATGCTGGTACTAACCTTGCCAAATCAAACAGAGGACAATCAACTCCAACAACTGATGTCCCAGGGCTACTTAATATAATGTGTACTCGTCATAGTTGCTACTTTACATTGTACTAATGGTTCGTGTGAATTGAAACAAAAAGACCTTGCGGCTGTTAAGAGTGTGGTAAGCAATCTCAGCATGTGCATGTCAAAGAATGTGGAGAATGGAATTCTGATACATGACTCTATTATAGATAAAATAGAAAAGAGATAATGACCCACTTTCTTTCAGTTTAAGCTTTTAGGATTAGTGGTGATTCAACATGGTATCAGAGTCGAAAGACTTAGTGGTCATAGGTTCAAAACTCAATAGTTCCACCCAAAAATAAAAATATGTAAAAATACACATGTAAGGATCCAAACGGGCCTAGCGAGAGGGAATATTAAAGATAAAATATAAAAGATATGATGACCCACTTTCTATCAGCTTAAGCTTTTAGAATTAGTGGTGATTCAACTTTTTTCCAGACTAACATTTCCAAAATCAAATGAGGATCACAAGGTATAGTTGTAGTTTATATGCACTCAAATGACTGAATATGGAAGCACTTATCTTTCTGAAAATTTTTCTTCTGATAGGAGATAGGTAAAAAGAAAAAAAAGGTGATATCCATAGTGTACAAAAAAAATAAAGAGATGTGTCAAAGCAAAAATAAATAAATAAAGAGATATGGGGCCACATTTACTAACCATTTCAGGAACTGAACTTTTCAGTATAACAATAACTTTTAAAAATTTTAAAAAGAAAATTACACGCTTACATGATTATGTTAGACCTTGTATATAAATGCTTTAGCAATCTAAGTCTTCCTATCATTTTGGAATTGGCGTATTTGACCAGAGAAACATTTCCTTTCTTCCCAACTGCTATAGAATAACTTATTGGAAAACATTGTCAATCAATACCTACAACTTAATTTGGACTTCAGGAAAGGTTTTGAGATTAGCTGGAAACAAGATAAGTTTTTTGGGTACCTAGGATCCAGGTACAATAATACTGATGCTTGATTATAATTCTTCATCGACAAGCATAGATTATATTATAACATAACAATACAGGTGAATGATGCATCCCATTTGATGTACAACCGACATTTATAATTGTAATCAATCATCAGACACCACAAATTATGCAAAAATCATCCAGTTGACAATTATAAATTTTTTCTACCTAAAAAAAAGACAATTAGAAATTTTATCAGCTTAAATGTAAAACCCCCATACCCTCCTAATTCATTTTGTTTCTGTTTTATCAAAAATATGCACATTTCCCGGAGGTTTCCATTCCATGTCGAATTACACGTTTAAGCTTTTCTCATATGATTTTAGTATTGTTTTGGCCGGCCCTTCCCTTCAGAGAGAGATTGGTGGTATATTTCGGAGGTTAGAACATTTTTAACTAATTTACAGCCAGGTGGCTTTAACTACAACTGTCTTGAAACTTCTAATTTTTCCACCATAAGAAATGTATAATATTAAAAAAGAAATGGAGAAATTTGTATGCATATATATATATATATCCACAATACTAGACTATTAATGTACCCTTACTTTGTATGCATATATATATATATATCCACAATACTAGACTATTAATGTACCCTTACTTACTAAATAACCATGTGATGAATATTGAAGTGGTTATTAATCAGTTAGCAAACTTCATGTAATACAGCCACGCTCTGTTAATTAGTTTGTTAATTAGTTTCCTTTCTATTGTAATACAGCCACGCTCTGTTCTTAAGTTTACGTATATAAGCTGCCTCTCCTTTCTTAGTTCTGTAACTTTGCTATTCATTCAATACAACAGTAATACAGATTGTTTAGTTTTTCTCTGCTTTTCTTATTTTCTTGTTACTTTCTTTCTTTCCAAACACGTTTTACCTAGCTTCTTCCATTTCTTTAACTTAGACTTATCAAGCTTCTCTCTCATCTCTTCCACGTACTCCATTATAGTTGTTATCCAAGCTTTACTCGATAAGCTTCGAGCACAAGCAACCAGAACTTAAGGTTGTATTAGAGCCCATGAGGTAAAATATTCTCCTCAGCTCGTGTTTTTCTTTTTCGTTTGGTAGAGCAATTGCAAATCTTCGAAGTTAGGTTTGTCTCTCTGCGATTTCTGCTTAGATCGTCAACTTTTGGTCTTAGTTGATCGATTTCTGTCTGTTTTTCTTTCTTTCTCATCATTTGAATTTTTTTGTTGAGAAAATGTCTAAAACTACAAATCAGAATCAAGATAACAAGTTAGGTTTTATCGATGGTTCTTGCAAAATTCTAGAAGAGAGTTCACCTCTTAGAACTTTTTGGGAACGATGTAATAGTATGGTGATTTCTTCATGCTGTTGGGAATTATAATAATTTATTTTTTATCTCTTGAATAGCTTTAAAAGCTGAAATTAAAACAAACAATACTCTTTTCTTAGATTTTTTTTTGCTCTCAAGCCAAACAGAAGCGTTTTCTACTTCATCCCGAATTTGTTTTTCCATTGCTACTGTATGCAGACACGTCTGAAGCAATTTGAAAATGAGTACAAAGAAAGAGGTAAATGAAGCGTCTATGAGTAAACAATTTGAGAAGGTTAGCTGCTTTTTTCTTCATTCTTTGAGATCTACAAGTTTAGAACTGATCTGGCAGGATCTATTTTATACGTTTGTTCTTTTGTAAGTTTCAAAACATTGCATATTAGTTCCGACGTTCTGTTTGTAAAAGTAGAAACGATTTGTTTTTATGTTGGTGTTAGGATTTTAGTGATTGTTTGATTCTTGAATATCAGTCTAGAATTCTTGTCATTAAGAGGTGCTAGAATCTTGGCTGTTTATTCCAAAAGAGTTGCAACACCCTACACCTACACACCTACACGAACATTTTCTTGGATCTTAAAAATACATATTCTTCTTAAATTTTTTTGATTAGGTGGTTTTGGATGATCGCATGCCTGTCCACGAGATTCCTGTTCTTGTTTCAGACACTGCCGTAGAAGCCATACTTCTACGTGATGATTGGAGTGTGAGTTAATAATAGTATTATCATTTGTGTTGTTTGTTTGGTCAATTCGTTTTGGACACTTTATATATTTGTTTTCTTGTTTCTTTTTGTTTTGTTGTAAATAGCTTGCTAAAATGTATGCGAAGTACCAAGAGGCTGTTGATGCTATGAGGCATGAGCAGCTGGGAAGGAAGGAGTCAGAGGCAGTATTGGAACAAGTATGATCTGCATATTGTATAATTTTATATTTTTTGTTTAAATATGGCATTTCTTTTTCTCCTTTCTGTTGCGCCTATATTGATTTAGCTGTGGAACATATATTGCATTTCTTAGAAATTTAGTTTTTCGGACCTTTATTGATATTTTGGTCTAATTACTATCTAAGTGGATACAAATTGATTATTAGCTATTGCTGAATGTTTTAATGAGGTGTTATTTTTGTCGCATGAAGTTTATGATTATTCCCTTGCTTCTGCAGGTCTTCCATGAAGTAGATAAGAAAGCCAAACTAATTTTGGAGGAAAGAGGTATATAATTAAGTTGAATTAATGTTGCTTAATTATTTGATATCCTTCATTTGGGAAACACTAATGTTTGATTCTGCATTTTGTTGGTGTTGCAAAATATTTATGGGAACTCCATAAACTGCTTGAAAATTGATATTTACAGCAGAAGACTCAGTTGTATAAACATATTTTTCTTTGAAGTTAATATCTTTTATTCTACATCTTTCTTGTTACATTTTCAGTATTGAAGTCGCTGAATTTTATTTTGTTTCTTTCAATTTAATAAGTAACTATTGATTGTTTTTGCAATTATCAAGTTCAGAAAATATATTTTTCACTTCCTAATATGGCTAAAAATTTATTTTGTACATAGACTCTTCTGAGTTAGTCAGTTTGAAGCAGATTCTTAGTAAAATCCTTGATGTCCTAATGAAATTATTGATATTTGTGCAGCTGAACATGAGAGAATGTTTGAGGCATGCTCTATAATCAACCAGGATTTGCAAAGCTCAATTTCTGAACAGGAAAACTTGAAGAAAACCATCCAGGAATTGAAGGTCATAGGCATATTTAATAAAACAATAGTTTTTCGCTCTGTTTTTTCGTTATATTACTTAAGCAATTTTTTTAGGCTGAATTAAGGAGGAACGAACGTTACCATACTCTTGATCAGAAAGAGATTGTTGACCTTCAGAAGCAGGTAAAAGAGGGCAATCATCTTGCTAACCTCAAGTGCTTAAGTGTTTCCTTCTTAAAGTTTAATATAGCAACAAATTTATATTAGTATCAGATGGACAAATCTTTTGCCACCTTAAATTTCATATTTTGCTTGGCAAAGATGTTGTAGGTGACAATCCTTTTAAAGGAGTGCAGGGATATACAGAATCGTTGTGAACATGGTGTTCATGATAGTCTTGATGATGCCACAATCGGTTCTCTTAGGATGAATGTGGATTTGAATGCTGAGAAAGTCATCTTGGAACATCTTGTAAGCATTTGGTTATATATCCTCAGCATGATTTCCTGAACTTTAAAGTCCATTTTCCTTTTTTATATATTTTCTTTTAATATGAATAGATGAAATTAATCAATGTCTGTTTTGGGATGTAACATTTATAGTTGACCTTTAAGGACAGAAATGGGCTGGTTGAGCAGAATTCTCAGCTAAAGAGTCTTGTTCGCAATCTTTCTGATCAGATTGAAAATAGAGAGTCGGAGTTCAAGGTTGGGCTGGACATTGTCTTTCTCCATCTTGTTTGTTTGTTTGGCACTAATATACCATGGCATAATGTTTCACTGTGTACTGATGTAGGAAAAGCTTGAAATGGAGCTCAAGAAACATACTGATGAAGCTGCATCAAGAGTAACAGCACTATTGCAGAGGGCTGAAGATCTAGGTTGCATGAATGAATCCCTTAACACCTCTGTAAGTCCTTCAGGTCCAATTGCAGTGCGGTTTTAATGATGTTGGTCTTTCTGGCATTACTTTTCATATTTGCATGCTATTTTGAGGGTAATTTTGTTTTACTTGAAAATAGTGTTTCTAATTTATTTTCAGGTAGCAATGTATAAAAGATTATATGAAGAGGAACATAAGCTCCATTTGACTTGCACTTGTTCTGCAGAACTGCTTCAGGTCTTTGCCCATCTCTCTCTCTCTCTATTTTGCTAAGCATAGCTGTTTTGCTATGTGGTAACCCACTAAAAAAGAGAGCGTGCGCTTAATTTTTCAATTGATTTTGCAGAAGGAGAAAGAACGAACCTCAAGTTGCAAAGTTTTCAGGTGCAGTTGGACATATTTGAAGAACATATATGTTTATGTCATTATTATGTGATATTTCATCAACTTATCACAAACTATACAATAACATAGGAAGCTTCTATAAAGGCCAAAGAGCAGGTTGAACAAGCAAAATGTCTTGAAGAAGAGCTGGCAAAGTTAAGGTAAGCATTGTCTTTTATTCTGTGTTTATATTTAATGGGCTGACTTTTGTTTGAATTGCCTGTATTCTTGTAGTTTTATACAATTTTACATTCCTTTAATTGTTTATCATATTTTTGTTGACCCAACAGACATTTTCTTGTTTTCTTTGGTTTTTTGTTACAGATTTTTAGTTATATATTTGCATTAATGTTGATTTTATGTCGATATTTTCTTTGAGAGTACCAAAACTCCTTTTTCTTGGCCCTAGAATCTTTCCATTTCTTTGTATGCCTTTAGGAACAGTTTTATATGAATATTCTTGTAAATTGAGTTGCCAATCTTCTCATCTTGTTTATTTACTTCATGATTTAATCTTTCAACAGATATGACCAAGTTGTATTGTGTTTCATCTTTCATTTCTAGCTACCAGCCCAAAATATGTGATTAACCCATTGTTTTCTTTGCAAACACTGAAGCCCTTGATTTGGAGACTTGACTTGCCATTATTTCTTGCCTGATATCTCTATTGTACAATGACCGACCTATAGAATTATTATATCTCTACCTCTCTTATATTTTTTCTGTTTATTTTCCAAACAGCTGTTAGCTTCATATGATCAGTTGTTTATTTTCTGTACTTTGATGCTTTTAAATTAGGAATGAGGTCATGTTATTGCGTGATAGGTGGGGGCTTGGAAGCAAATTTTGCTAAAGACAAACTTGAGATCTTTAAGAAAGAATTTGAACATCAGGTTGTTATATTTTAAGAATACTTGTCATGTCTCTTGGCAGGCTTAATTTATTTGTTTTAGTCAATAGCTTTATAGGCGATATGCATCTAAGTTGTTTGTTGTCTCTTGTGATGTATAACGTATCAGAGAAATGAAACAGATGGAATTTTGGCAAGGAATGTGGAATTTTCCCAGTTAATAGCTGTTTACCAAAGAAAGCTACTAGAAAGTTCTGAATCTTTGCATGCTTCTGAGGAGGTTTCTAGGAAGTTGGCTATCGAGGTAATTATACTACTTTTATGTAGGTTGCGGACATTTGATGATACTCACTTTATGTTTGTTACTATCAGGTATCTCTTTTAAACATGAATTTCTGTTTTATATTTTGATCCCCCTATAGTTTAAATACTGTTGTGAAAGTAGTAGTAAAGTTGATTGGTGTTGTGAAGTTACGATATCAAATTGCATCCTTTCAGAGGAAGTGGGCTGAGGCTAAGAAGGAGCGGCAAGAAGAACGCGACAATGTTCGAAGATTAAACCTTGTTTGTGAACAGACTATAAGGAATTCAATGAAACAAGTAGAAGAAATGGGAAAGGACATAGCTAACGCTTTGCGAGCTGTTACAGTGGCTGAGATAAGGCAGCAGTAGCGGAGGTTTTCCCTCTTATTTCTTTTCATTGAATAATATCATATGAATAAATTCACATATAGTTATATATGTATATATGCATCTCTCACTCTCTCTATGTATATGTGTGTGTGTATATACATACATATATACATATTTATGTAACTGACTCAGTGGATTCATATTTTAATCTTGCTTAACGATATTAAGGCTTCACTCTTTATTTGAACTTTTGGTTTGATTATTCAGGCAAAACTGTCTGATTTCGAGAAAAAGATAAAATTCTCAGATATCAAGGTATGGTTCTTTCGAATTAATTGTATTTTCTATGTATAACAAGTATACAGGGTCGAATAAGTTGTTAGGTTCCAATGCTATATATTTAAGTTATCGTCAATCTATAAGTTTTGACGGAAAGGAAACAAACCAAACTTTGTGTACCATGTCCATATTTAAGATACGTCTTAAGCTCTTTTCTTCTTGCTATAATGTAGGATGTTGTGGTTGACAGAGGGAGTACCACCTTAGCTATTGAGGTAAGTCTTATCCTCTTCTTAACTACCATCTTTGAGTAATAGAGATTTTCATTTAGTCTATAAACAATGATAAGTTGTTCTAGGTGTTATTACATTTGAGGATGCTTTTTAAGTATTGTGGAAGTTTGAAGCTGAAAAGAGATGAGTTTTAGTACAATTGCATTTCTAATAATGACCGCTATTGAGTTTTATTCAATTCTTTTTTCTTGAATAAGTATGCTATCAAGATGACCCATATTCCACAACACATTGCAACGCAAGCAGTTTTCATAATGATCCAACAAGAGAAATCAATGCTTATTTTCCTCAGGTTATTTTGCAATCAGAGACAATACTAGATTTGAATAGAACTTCACAAGCTTTGGCTTTAGTTCAGGAGGAAGTTCCTGACCTGCGCAAATTTGCAGATACCTACAGAAGTGAAAATGTGTTGATGTTTTCTAATACTACTGTTATACTATTGTTTGCAGTAGTTACGTTGGCAAGGAAGCTGTTTCCATTTTTATTTCCAGTGGTTGTTTATTTGAGGACAAAAAACTAACAGACTGTAACTGCCAGTTTCTTAATAAATGCATTCACCAGTACAACAACGAATTAATAACTGATAAATGATTATATTTGTGTGTATGCAAGTGTGGAGCTTGTTTTTCATGTTAGATTGAATTATTTAATTGTGTGCTTTTTACAAATTGTATTGTACTTTATTCTTTGCTGCTGTTCTTCTCTTATAAATGATTTTTGTTTTGTTTTTGTGGCTTTTTTGGTGATTATCTCACTTGTGTAGAATGCAGTTCAACATTGTTTGAAGTTGATATGAGTTCTTATCTTGCTTTGCACTTCACAGAATGATCTAAAGGCTAAGTGAAATTTTGAGAAAGCAGAACTTGAGAAATCAAAGAACAGTGCCGAGAAGAAGTATAATGAACTCAATGAGCATGTGATTGCTATACATTGTAGCATCTCATACCAACCACATAGGCTCATTATCATTTAAGTAGTATTATTCTTCTATAGTCTTTCATAAGGAAATAAGTTAGTCCATGACTCTGAATGTGTTTACAATGGATGTGCAATTTTTATTTTTGTTTTTTATTTTTCTTGTGATGAACGTGATTTATATCAGATGTTCTGATTTTTCTTTCCTTTGACTTCTTTTCCTCTCCTGTATTTCTCATAATAAGATACTGCACATTAGACTTGAAGCTGTACACATTCAATTGGCTGAGAAGAATTGGAGTTCTTCTGGACTGTCCACTAGAAGCACTGATCCAGATAGTCCTGGTGATGCTGGTTTGCAAACTGTTATTAATTATCTGAGACGATCAAAGGAAATTGTAAGATTCCTTTGCAATGCGCTCTCTCTTTTACAAACACACATTCTTGTATACATAACTATTTTATTATAACTAACGTCATTTTTATCTTTTAACTCTGGCATGCAGAGATGGATATTTTCTTGCTGGAACAAGAAAAATTGCATTTGCAATCACAAGTGCGTTCCATTCCAAGAATTTTGTATCTCATGCGTGATTGTTGTATTAAGTAAAAACTAGTTTGGGAAATATGTCTCCTGGTTTTCATGTTATATGAATTTCCCTTCATTAATTTCCTCGCCTTATTTCATTGATTTGATTTGTACCGTTGCATAGTGTTATCAAACTAATATTACTAATTGCTTTGTACATCTCTGTCAGAGACCATATATTTAAATTTTCTAAATTAATATTTTTATTTATTAAAAAAATTAATTTTAGATTTAAGTAAATTTATACATATCTTGTATTGTTTAAAGATAAAAAAGGATTAAAATTGTATAAGTATAAATACTACTTAGTTTATTCTTTTTAGTTAAATTTTTTTATTTAAAAGTCATTTAATCTGAGAAGCATTTGTAACTTTTTAATCGTTTGACTAAGTTTGATTTAACTGGCGCACAATTTATTTTTTTTAGACTGTTATAAGTTCAAAGTGACACGCTAGCGCATTAGAGACGACTGATTATTGTGTTTTACAACAACACTCTCGTGATAAAAAGTGGGCTGCATGCTTTTGTCAAGATCACAGATGTAGGCTTTTTTAGATATTTTCTAATGTATTAATGTATAAAACCGTCAATAATCGATGTGGGTTTGCAAATTGCAGTTTTCTTGTGGCTAGAGAATTCTCATTACAAATATTTCTTGGATGGGCTAATATATGCTGGCACTAGAGGTGTAAAAATGGACGGCCGACATGAGCATGACACGAGTATATCATGTTAAAATTGAGCACAACACGAGCACGACACGTTACAAACCGTGTCATATTGAGCACGAAGCACGTAATGGACCGTATTTAGCACAACACGTGTCTATAATGGGTCAGGCACGACACATGCACGTGACATACCAAACACATCACATATGTAAATTTAAATTCAAATATTGATTTAAAATAAAATATATAAAATAAAACTATTATTTTTTTAATATATTTTTAGTTGTAAATATTTATTATGTTATCTACCAATTAAAAAATAAAATATATTATTTAATTATTAATTTAATTTATTTTTAATTTTTATTTTGAATAATTTTTATTCAGCTATATAATTTATATTATAAAAAATATGAAAAATATAATTGGCACAGACAATGCCCGTGTCTGACAAGAGCACGACATGTGCTCGGCACGAATACGACACGAGCACATAAGTGCTTGGACCCATAGCACTTTTGGCATGACATCAAAGTTAAATGGGCCGGTACGAGCACGACACGAAAAATAAATGGGCTGGCACAAACATGGCACGGGCACGAACGAACCAGCTTTTAAATGGACCGGGTTAGCACGGCATGACCCATTTTACACCTCTAGCTAGCACCTTTTCATGTTGGTTTATCTTTTTTCCATTTTGGTTTTTCCTTTTGACATCCAGTTTTACATAATAATTTTCTTTAGAGTTCCTAAAAAAGTGATAGTTTCAGAACTCTTATTAAGCATGTCTAACACATTTTGTGCTGGTACATTTGCTACTTGATATTATCTTGTTGACATCCAAGTTCAGATATTAATTATATTTTCATTGGCTAAGGAGTAGATATCCAACCTCTGCCTGTTTCTTTCGTCTATAATAATTTCTCTTAAGATGAAGAAATTACAATAGTCAATTTCTGTTTTGGCAGTCATTAGAATTTTTAATGACCTGGTATCTTTATTGATTGCTTCCAGCTTGAGAGTGCTCTTAAGGACGCTAAGCGTGCAAGTTCTAGACCGTTATTGTTTTCTGAAGATGAACTGAAAGGTTTACAAATACAGGTTAGTATAATTTCATTATGCATTACTGTTATATAAAACCTGTAGATATACGTCCCTATTCCTTGGTATTCTTACTCAACTTTTTAAATGCTCCCATTTTTTCCTGTGAATCATTGTACGGCATACTGTTAGGAAATTGTGTTATTGTTACTTGATTTTACATTTCATCCAATCTTAAGGTTGTGATATAAAATAATTTTCAGATTAGAGAAATAAGCTTGCTTCATGGAAGCAATATACAGCTCAGAGTTCGCAAGGGCAATTTTGAGGAATATCAGGTATCATCATTTGTTAAGTATTTCTTTTTCCTTTTTAAATTTGATGTAAATAATTTCATGGCTTATTTTTTAATGTCAACAAATGTTCTTGAAATTTGTCTTGGAAATGGCATGAAATAGCCCAAAAAGCTAACATTGAGACTAAGAACTTGGAGAGGCTCCTAAAGGAGAGAGCGATTGAGGTGGAAGCTTGCAAAAAAGAATTTGAAATGCAAAAGTTGGAGAAGGAACATTTGGAAAAAAGGGTTTATGAGGTATTGCAAACTATTTTCTTTCACTTCGTGCATCCTAATGTTGTTGCTTGTTATTCAAAATTTTCACATATATTCTTTTTCTTAGATTCTAGAAATGTCTAGAAATATTGATGCGGAAGATTATGATCGTATAAAGGATGAGGTTCGGCAGTTGCAGGTAGGTTAGACAAAATCTCTATTCTAATCAAATCAAATTCTTGCGACTTTAAAAAATTGTTCACTTCATAGATTCTATCCACCGTTCACTCGCAAGCATACCTTGAGTCATTTTTCAGCTAAGTTAATATCCTTTGTTTTCAAAGCAGTTGAGTCCAAAGCATCCTCGTTGTATTTCTCAAACTTTAATTTTAGTTGTTTCTCTGCGTTGCTGTTATTGTGTATATGCGATTTTAGGTACATGTTCCTATTTAGATTAAGGTAGATATCATAAAAATTTGTGCTGAACCTCTTAATGTTTTATTTTCATAGGGGGTCTAGTATATATGATAAACTTTGAGGTACTACATTGTGTTTGTTAATTGAATATCTCATTCTTTGAATTTATATCCTTTGTTTATTTGCTTATGCTGTGATATTTTCATTTGTTTTCACCAGGAAAAAGTAAAAGAGAAGGATGCTCAAATAGAGGAAATTAAGAAACTTCTTTTTGAGAAGCATGAAATAACATAAAAAATAGAGCAAGATCCTTCTAACTGTAGAATAGAACTTACTGAAAGGGAAATGAGGATAAATGAGAATTTACAAGTTGAGGTATGCACATTTATTCTCTTACTTTTTTCAGAAAAAGCTTGCTATTTAAGTTTTATTTCCTTGTTGGCTTGCACCCACAGGCTAGTATGAAGTCGAATGTGGAAAAGTAGAAGATGGTTATAAACTTGAAGGTTGTTAATTGTTTGGTCTTATCATTTAAGATTCATCAGATATGTTTTATATATCTCATGAATACCTGAGCTGGATCTGATATACTCTTTTGCCATGCTAGAAGAAAGCAAGGTTCATAACTGAACTAGACAAACACGAGCATGCTTCAAAGCATCTTTTTGATGAACTTGAAATGCTTAACCATGCCAAAGATGCTTCTTGTACAAGTTTGTCTCCCACCACACAATCCAATGGCACGAAAATTCAATCAAAATTTTCTTCTATGGTAGAAGAATTACTTCGAAAACACAAACGCCTAGCTTCTTTATTTGGCAATGTCGTAGAACCTATTTTCAAGAAGGCCAAAGGTGCAGATCCCCTGCAAGGAACATGCACTATAGAGCCCAATGAGGACAACATTTCTGAAGAAAATTTGGATTGAACTGCAGGTGCAAAAGAGCTGGTCCAACTCCAGTGGCTTCAACTGCTAAGAGTTACGATGCTGAAGCTGGAGCCTGATCCTGCAGATATTGAGGGTACTAGTGGTGGCACTACAGGCAACCTTGAGTTAGGAAAGAGCCAGCATGAAATAGATGTTAGTGGATCTAATGATGAGAAGAATGATGAACTTGGTAATGACCAAATTATAGAGGAGATTGATCAGCTTGCTCAAGCTGCCTCGACACTTGTTGAGAGTTCATCAACAATTGTCAGTGGCTTCAACTCCTAGGAGTTACGATGCTGAAGCTGGACCCTAATCTTGCATATATAAAGGGTGCTGGTGGCAGCACTACGGGCAACCCTGAGTTAGGAGAGAGCAACATGAAATAGATGTTGGTGGATCTAATGATGAGAAGAATGATGAAATTGGTAATGACCAAATTACAGCGAAGATTGATCAGCTTGCTGAAGTTGCCTCGACAATTGCTGAGAGTTCATCAAGTTTTAGTGTTCAACTGCTAGGAGTTACGATGCTGAAGCTGAAGCTGGAGCCTGACCCGGCAGATATTGAGGGTGATGGTGGTGGCACTACGGGCATACCTAGATGTTGGTGGATCTAATGATGAGAAGAATGATGAACTTGGTAATGACCAAATTACAGCGGATATTGATAAGCCTGCTGAAGCTGCCTTGACACTTGCTAAGAGTTCATCAACAATTGTCAGTGTTCAATTGCTAGGAGTTATGATGCTGAAGCTAGAGCCTGATCTTGCAGATATTGAGGGTGCTGGTGCTGGCACTACAGGCAGCCCAGAGTTAGGAGAGAGCCAACATGAAATAGATGTTGGTGGATCTAATGATGAGAAGAATGATGAACTTGGTAATGACCAAATTACAGCGAAGATTGATAAGTTTGCTAAAGCTGCCTCGACAATTGCTGAGAGTTCATCAACAATTGTCAGTGTTCAACTGCTAGGAGTTACGATGCTGAAGCTGGAGACTGATCCTGTAGATATTGAGGGTGCTGGTGCTGGCACTACTGGCAGCTCTGAGTTAGGAGAGAGCCAACATGAAATAGATGGTGGTGGATCTAATGATGAGAAGAGTGATGAATTTGGTAATGACCAAATTACAGGGGAGATTGATAAGCCTGCTGAAGCTACCTCGACACTTGCTGAGAGTTGAAGTTGCCTTGACAGTTGCTGAGAGTTCATCAAGTTTTAGTGTTCAACTGCTAAGAGTTACAATGCTGAAGCTAAAGCTGGAGCCTGATCCGGCAGATATTGAGGGTGCTGGTGGTGGCACTACGGGCATACCTAGATGTTGGTGGATCTAATGATGAGAAGAATGATGAACTTGGTAATGACCAAATTACAGTGGAGATTGATAAGCCTGCTGAAGCTGCCTCGACAGTTGCTGAAAGTTTATCAACAATTGTCAGTGTTCAATTACTAGGAGTTACAATGCTGAAGCTGGAGCCTGATCTTGTAGATATTGAGGGTGCTGGTGGTGGCACTACTGGCAACCCTAAGTTAGGAGAGAGCCAACATGAAATAGATGGTGGTGGATCTAATGATGAGAAGAGTGATGAATTTGGTAATGACCAAATTACAGCGGAGATTGATAAGCCTGCTGAAGCTACCTCGACACTTGCTGAGAGTTGAAGTTGCCTTGACAGTTGCTGAGAGTTCATCAAGTTTTAGTGTTTAACTGCTAGGAGTTACGATACTGAAGCTGAAGCTGGAGCCTGATCCGACAGATATTGAGGGTGCTGGTGGTGGCACTACAGGCATACCTAAATGTTGGTGGATCTAATGATGAGAAGAATGATGAACTTGGTAATGACCAAATTACAGCGGATATTGATAAGCCTTCTGAAGCTGCCTCAACACTTGTTGAGAGTTCATCAACAATTGTCAGTGTTCAACTGCTAGGAGTTAAGATGCTGAAGCTGGAGCTTGATCTTGCAAATATTGAGGGTGCTGGTGGTGGCACTACGGGCAGCCCAAAATTGGGAGAGAGCCAACATGAAATAGATGGTTGTGGCTCTAATGATGAACTTGGTAATGACCAAATTACAGCGGAAATTGATAATCAATTCCTTTAGAAACTGGCTTTGAGAAACGAGGTAGCCTGAGTGTAGAAGAGGGCTAAAACATGTTTCTCCTCTAAGTAGTGAATGGCTACTCCTGTGGACGTGGCTAGCAAAGTTTATAAGTTCTACAAAAATGATTTTGGCACTGAGGAAGATGTTTAGGCCACTTAGCTTTGATATGCATTTAGAAGAATTTTAACTGAGTTTTATGTACATTCCTTTCTTCATGCTTGATATTTTTCTTGTTTNTTTATTCTTTCCTTAATTTTCATTGAAACTTAAAATCAATTTTGTTCACATCTATTTCCTCTCAAAATAGAGAGAGAAATAGAAAGAAAAAGAAAAATGAGTATAATGAATTTTTTTAATTTTGGGAAATAATGATATAGTGGGCATAGATAGATAGTTTAAAAACAAAAGTAATGGACATCCATACAAAAAGATCCATAAAAGAACAACTCGATTAAGCTAGGAATGACAACAGAGAAAGATAGCCTCTCCCATATTCCGCCCTGGGAGGATTTTTCATATTCGTTTTTATCCCATTCTCCATTTATGTAAAAGGCAACGCAATGTGAGACTAGAATTTTCTAAATTTATTTTCAGCTTCGTTGTCATGTTTATTTATTTTTAAATTATAAAAAAATATATAAAACAATAAATTTGAAATATTTATACTTCTATTTGGAATAATAAAAAATATAATTTTATAATTAAATGTAAAAAATATAACTATAAAAAATATTTTTATTATATATAATATAAACGAGGTTGAAACTATATTCTCCATCTTCACCTGACTCCCTTTGGAAGTAAACTTTTTTGTCCTATCCTAGTGTCAATTTTTTGTTTAATCAAGAATTTTGACTTCCTAAAAAACGATTTTCACAGTAATCGAAAAGAACAGAGTAAATTGTCATCCGTAGCTTAAGCCCAATTGTTCATATTTTACTGACATGACCTTTCCTTTTCTAAATAGTTATCCACTAACTTATCTAGCATTGTAGACTTTTTTTTTTTTTTTTAATAATGAATCTAGCATTGTAGTCTTAAACCTTTTTTTTTTGGTAAATTGTAGTCTTAAACCTAGTAAACAGAACACGATAATATATTTGAAGTTTTCAACCCGCATGATAAGTATTTAAGTTTGCCTTAATTATGTTGTATCAACATGAGAAGACATATTAGTTAATGTTTTTATTAACAGTAAAATGGGATAACAATCGCTAACACATTTAAGAAAAATATATTAATAATATATTATATTTATTAAATATTTTAATTATTTGTTGATATTGCTGAATATTATATTTTCCATATGTAATATAATAAATTCATCTATTTGATATATAATTTTGTGAAAATTAGTTATTTTTTATACTACTTACTATTAATTAAATACAATTTTGTATTTGATTATTTTGATTTTAATTTATTTATATAATTTTTTTTATCCTATCTAAAAATAAATTTTATAATTGAGCTCAATGAATTAAATAGATTGTTAGTAGGTTTGAGTATATATATTCCACTAGAAAATTTTAGCCGTGTTTGATAAAAGAATTTTGACATTATCATGCCAAGGTGCAATACATGTATGATATAATACAGTCAGATCTACTATAGTATGATACTTATTAAGTATTATAGACTATATTTGTGTGTGTATATATATATATATGTACATACATATATATATATATATATAT
>QANX01006286.1:0-21564 GCA_003254975.1 Ochetophila trinervis | reverse complement strand
AGTTGCACTTCAGAACCAATTATCTTAAACAAAAATATAAAACTAAAATAGCAAATTTCAAAATTAAAACCTAACAATAAAAGCAAGTTCAATTCTAGAGCAAAATTGGCACAAAAGAAAAGGACAAAAGAGTAATGAAACAAATAATAATTACTCTATAAAATCAACACAATGAGAAAATAGGAAACTAAAGAAATTTAGTAAATTCTTTTCCAAACAGTATACAACTCTGAGGACATGCGTGAATCATTTCATATTTGATGCGGAACCCCAAGATTAAAGATCCGAAACCCCAAACACATAAGAAATATTGAACAGTAATTGGAAACAA
Organism: Ochetophila trinervis; assembly: GCA_003254975.1. NCBI lineage: Eukaryota > Viridiplantae > Streptophyta > Magnoliopsida > Rosales > Rhamnaceae > Ochetophila > Ochetophila trinervis. Next base: position 21,233 of record QANX01006286.1, on the reverse strand, counting down.
GAACCCGCCCTACCAAACCCTTAGATAACTTGTATATAAAAACGTGGATTAGAAGGCTAGGGAAAGAGAAGAATAATCGCCACAAAGTATTTCTACTTTGATCAGATAATTCAACTCCTAATGCAACAAGAAGAAGAAATTGATTCCTCACCTTGCAAGAACACTCCTGGGAGCAATAAGAAAATTAATTCTCTCAATTGATTAAAAACTCAAATCTATCTTACAAAAGAATTGATCCCCCTTTATATAAGAACTAGGGTTAGATCAAGAATCAATCTAAACCATTAAATATTAAGAAAGTAATCCTAAAGCTGAAAACTAACTCTAAAAAACAAAAATAGCAAATATTACAAAATTGCCATTATAATGCGAAAATAGCTAAATTACGAAACTGCCATTATAAGATGTTTTTTTTTTAAATGACACCGTTTCTTCTCCGCAACTCCCGAGCATCATTACCACCTTTATCCCTTGCTTGGACATCATGCTTAAATGATCATTAGGCCTCGGAAAAGTGTTCAAGTCATTTGGAAACTTGAATAGATCTTTATCTATAATTCTCTTCACAAATCCAAGCATTCTCTCTTTGATCTTCTTAACTCGAGAATGCATCACTGGTTTACTAGGTAAGATGATGTCATCATCTTTTGCTCCAATGCTAGAATATGACTCTATGATGTCCGCATCAATATTTCATGCCCAATGTACTTTAAGTCTTTTAACCTGTGAATTTTGGCAAAACATTTTCAAGTGGTAGCATTTCCAACAACAACTTCAAAAACACAACAAAACACCAATCATAAGGTTCACCATGCCAAATCCATTGTTAATAACTAGCATCAAAGCCATTCCAATATAAATGACCTCTTATGTCTTTAAGAGAGTGAAATTCCATATTTCCACATTAGTTGCAAGGATATTGAACGGATTTACCATCACCTAACTTTCTCAAACTAAAAGATAATAAATCTTCAACACCTTTGGCGGATTGCATGATCTCATATCTGATGTTATTCATGAATTATCCATTTCTCAATCAATATATCTCTATCAATATTACCTATAGTAATTAAAATCTCAATCCTATCACAATTATAACACTATAAACACTAATATATATATATATATATGATAGTCACTAAAAAACACAAGAACATGAAAACAATTTAAATAAGCAGACTTCAAGTGCATTATACAAACTGACTAGTTTGAAGTTTGATATAAGCACGAGTCGATGAGTTTGCCGTCATTTCTGGTGCACCTAAGTGTACATCTAGGTTTATTTGGAGGGTTTCAGAAATAAATACATAGATTAGGAAAATTAGTGTAAGCGCATGATAATATATTGCATATATATGCAACACTTTTTCAAATGTTAGTGTCACATATTATCGTTGATCATAGTTTATTATTGGAGCTAAATAATGTAATTAAAAACAAAGCTACATATGCAACACTTATAGCATCCATAGTGTCGCGTATGAATATTTAATTATTTTTTGGGTAAAAGTATGATTAAATTGTTAAACACAATTTGTTACAATAAAAATAAATTATTTCAAATGAACTTTAATCAAAATGTTAGATAAATAGAACATATAACAAAAGACAACACCATTTACTATTGCAGTGAAAGGCAACACTGAACTTCAAACACAAAGTGTTGTGTGAGTGGAAATTACGCACACTTACTAACTGTAAGTGTCAATTATTTGTACACCACATGATATTTTCAAACACAAAAGTGTCGCTTAAGTTGACATTCTTACACGCCACTTTTGATAAAAATAATATAAGTTAATTGTAATATTCTATATTGTAATAAATGTTGCTTTGTTGATTATTTACTCAAAATACACAATGACTAATAACTCTATTTGGACCATCGATTCAATGAATGACTAAGATCTTCTTGAAACTATAAATAAAAACAAATTTGAAGAAGGTGTATATGTGTATTGCCAATTTCTTTCTAGCTTGGTAAAGCATGATTAGCTACATTTAGCAATAGAGTTGAACACCTCGATATTAATTATCATATTTTCTTCTTCTCATATACATTGAAAGCATCCAGGCTATACACCTAAAAGACACTAGCTGGAATACTTTCAATGTACAAGCAAAAAGAATATGCAAACGAGCGAAACATGACAATTGCAACATAAATCGATGTTAAAAAGATTAGAATGGATGAGTTTTGTTTCTTTTTTTTTATGGACACTTTGGGTGAGTTGTTGTAGTGATTTGAAGGGTATAAATAGATGTGAAATGAGAAAAAATAATTTGTTTTGGCTCCCAAATTTTTTGAAACAACATGGGGCGATGCTTGGACGACACATACATGCCATAAAGTGTCGCCTATAATATAACTAGCAATTTTACAATAATGTGGCATTTAAAAACATTATCATTATGGCCTATGTTAAAATATTATTTTTTGCCATATTTTGCTTCTCAACGTTAATAACAAAGGGCCACACCTGGATGACACTTATGTAGATAAAAGTGTTGCATGCACAAGTAGATGTTTGATAATAATGCAATAGTTTATAACTCTTCAATGGTTTACAAATTTATTTTTTAACTATTTTTTTGGGTTTTAATTACTGTAGGTCCTTAAACTATATCGCAATTTACACTTTCATCCTAAAACTTTTTTTTTCTCACTTTGATCCTCTAACTCATATTTTCATGTAAGCATAAGCCCTTATTGAAGTTTCCTTCCATTTGAAGTGTTAAAATGCACGTGCAATGCACATGAGTTCCATTTTAAGGATAAAATGTATAATTTTAAGGTTTTTATCACTGTAGATTCCTAAACTATATTACAATTTACACTTTTGTCCTAACACTTTTTTTCTCACTTTGATCCTCAAACACTAGCCTATTCTCTCGTTTATTTATCTCTCTGACTCCTATTCATTCACAGATACAAGAAAAAAAAATTGATTAAAGAGGTTTCAGCTTGAAAAAAAATATTGTAAAAAATAAGAAGAGAGATTGGAAGTGATGAGGAATGAAAAACATAAAAAATAAAAATAAAAAAGCTATGGCCAGCTACATATTAAGCTTGAGTGTTGGTTTTCAAGCAAAATGTTGCCAAATTGATGTATGGGTGATATTGGAAACGTTAAGACGAAATGAACAGTCCAAAATTAGCTATAAAGATGGTCGGAGGTGAGAGATTTGGACAAGTATGGATGCGGATCATGCGACCAATTTTTTCTTAAACATGTCAACCCGCCAACCCATTCCAAATTTAAAGATGACTGAAACGACGGCGTATCATGGATCCCACGACGTTATTTTATTTGATGACTTTTAAAATTAAATGTCAGATACTAAAAAGAAATCGTTTGATGAAGATGTCACTGAAACAATGTCATTTTAGTTCATGCCTTAAACCCAAAAGCCAGCAGCTAAAACGACGTTGTTCAATGATGAGCTCCATGAAATGATGCCACTTTTATGTTTGTTTCAAAATTATTTGCTTCTGAAAAGACAAACAAAGAGTGAAAAATATTAATAAAAAATAATATAAATGATGTAACTAATAGACTTTTGATAATAACAATTGTTATCCAATACATTGAAAACATTAATAACACATACAGTCTAAGGATAGAAATAAAAAATGGAACAACAGATTAAAAAATTAGCAGTAAATACGTAAACAAGAGAAAATATGTTTCATTAAATATTGAAACTTCAAGGAAAATAAAATTGAAAAGGGCTATGGTGAAAATAAAATTACATAAAAAGTTGGGTTCAGTAAGGTTGCCACATTCTTAGGGAACTCTAACTAAAAAATCTCCCAATGTTTTATCAATCCAACTCCCAGACCCACAGCCTAATTTTAAAATTTTAGAAGATATCACAAAAGTACCAGTAAATTTACTAAATTTTAAAGTACTACTATAAGCCTTCAATATGATAAATCTAGAAAGCCAATATAGAAGCAAAAAGGCCGAACAAAAATCTTCAATGTGTATTTGTTCACAAGTCACAAAATTAATTTATAGTCCTTTATCAATAAAAAAAAATGAATGAAGCAATTAAAAATTACCAGCAAATACATGAACAAGAGAGCATGTATGAAAAACTTACAACCTTTTTTGAATTCAGAAAAGTCAAGTTCAGTAAGGTTGCGGCACTTTTGGGGAATTCTAACTGAAAAATATCCTAATTGCTGTTGTTGATTTGGCTTTCAACATATTACTCTCAATTTTATTCCAGTTAAGGAGAATATATAATGAAAGACTCAAGACCTTTTGTTCTATTTGCAGTTGCAGGAAGAATAGTCGATGGAGGAGCACCTAATGGTAGGATGAGACAGAGCGGTGGAGATTCGCCGGCGGCAAGCCCTTCCATCGACTGCCATGGTTTCTTAAACTTGAGGGAAGGGGAAGAGGGAGAAGATAATGTATTATACCTAAAAAGCTTTAAAATTAAATTATAAAATATTTGTAATTGTTTAATTTGGATAATATTTTTGTGGTGAAAAGACAATGATGTGGCCATTCATGCTAGATGCCATGTTAGATTCCACCTAATGGTGGTATATAAGTTGGTAGAGTAGGTAGCGCCATTAGCATTACTTATATATATATAGATATATATATATTGTGCTATATATATGTCTAGAGTATTCATTTCTTAGAACGAGCCTAAAAAGTCAAGAATATCTAAAATGAAGTGGAAACTATAAGAGGTAAATAATATTGTAATAAAGTTTATAACATTATTGCTTTCATTAATTGTATATACTATTTATTTAGTAAATATTAACGATTTACAAATGTAGGCACCTTTGCAGCCAGAAAACACTTAATGTGGATATAATGTCATGATGATGATGATGATGATGATGATGATGATGATGAACATTATCAAAAGAAATGTACACTGTAAATATTTAATATCAAATGTAACTAATTAATTATCTTTTAAATTATTATAATTAATTTAATATGAATTTTTTGTTTAAATGTTTTGCTTAATTGCTTAATGTGCAGTATATTCTCATTTGGATGCAAGATTATGTCAACCAGATGAAAGAGGAATGGCAGCAAATATGATTTCAATGATTTCAAATAATGAAGTATAGTGCACTATTTGACATGTATTTTTTAAATTAGCATTAGTGTCCTACAATATATTATAAATTGTTATAAGTATTTATGAATATTTTATTTTACAAAATGTAAATCTATTGGAATTTTTGTTGTGATTTAATTTGTTGTCTACAAATATTAAAGTGAATATAAATATATAAACAAAATTACAAATAATATATAACATTAAAAACAATATTTAGTGATGATAAGCATAAAATTTATATCATTTTATGATATCTTTTTATCTTAATATTTATTAGTTTATTTTATTAAGAAATGCATTCATTTCTATTATTTTCTATATTGTAGATAAAAAGGAAAGTTTTAGTGAAAAAATTATAAAACATAGGTGTTTTTGGTAATTTTTGCACACTTGATTGACCAAGCTACAAACATTGAATTTTTTTGTGGAAAAACCTAAAAATGAATTTAATTCATCAAAGAGATCAAATAGAGATCGAGGGCTAAGAATAATACAAGTGGCGACAAGCAAGACATTATTCTAATTTGGAAAATATTAAATTCTGTGCAACCAATAAATACTGTATTGAGCATAACTTTAGCTACAAGATGAATTTTTGAATGATTCTAGTTAAAATATTTCTTAAATAATTGAGGATAAATCTTGTAAAATTTCATTACAATCAGAGCATCTAATCAATACTAGTTTATTTTTAAAGTATGTTAATTTTGTAGTTAGGACAGATTTTCACTCCTATGGAAAAAATGACTTTTGAATGCATTATCGTTGCAGAACTGCACAAACCATAAATATCTGGAAAGCTAAGACATAGACATTTCCAAGTGATATCATTGAATTTTGAGTTGATTTGGTTGCCCGCTATGTGGATTGAATTTGGCTGACAAAAATTGAAGATAAAAAATATAAGTGTTCTTTGTCAACTAGGATGCCACCCCATTCATGACTTGGATTGCCACCTTATCATGCCAAATCAACTCCCTATGAATTTAGACACAATTTCAGCCAAGGATGGAGAATTAAAGAGAAAATTCGGTCAGCCTATATTTTATGCCTCATATTTCCAAAATTTCCATATTTAGTTGATTACACTGATTCCCTTGCAACCTTTGATCATAAGCCATCTATTTGAATTTTAAAATCCTAAAGGAGGGATGACTTGCTATCATAGGTTACAATGGGATGTGACTTTTGATTACAAGTCATGATATGCAGACCCTAGCCTTTCTTATTTATCATAATCGGCCATGCACAGCAATACCCTAAACAAGGCTTTCAAGCTTTTAGTTCATTCTCTCTTCCATTCTCCACCTTCTCCATGCCTCTCCCCCACTTTCTTCTCCATTTTTCTTCATTTTCCAGTAGAAAATAAACCTTAAAACCCTAAGGAAAAACCAGCAGCCACTTCATTCCCTCATCACCAAAACCTAGGCGGACTACCCATCACCATAACCATCAATCCACCACTTTCATTCCATTTATCACACCACCATTCCTTCATTATTTTCATCATCTTCTCCATCATATATCATCGTCCATATAGCCATCAAACCCTCCATCTCCATTCATTTTCGATCACTCAGGCAAGGAATAACATAAGCACTCTAAGCCATGCAAATTACTCTGCACCTATCTTTATCAAGCTTTTGCCGCTCCATCACCATCTCCACCATCATTGAATCATATTTTCATCTCTATTATCACCATCAACTAGTGGCTATTCATTCCTTGATCACCATCATCATCATGGAAAAACAAGTGTTAAAGAAGATAAGAAGACAAGGCAAAAATATTTGTAGATTTGACAAAGATTTGCTGACATTCTTCCTTTCTTTGTTGTGCTTGTTTTCTCTCTAAATTGTAACAACTAGTGGCAATTTTTGTCCAATTTATTTTGTTGGTTTAAACATCACATGCAGGCTTAGTTTTATAGTACTTAGAAACTAGTCCTGGTCGGATGTGGAACGGTCAGAGCTGGTCTACTGATCTACTCGAGGTGTGGACCAATGCGGACTTAGGCGATGGCTTCTTTCCTTTAAAGACCATTTTATTATTTGATATGATAATAATCACCGCAACAATATTTAGTGACCATAAAAATCACCACAAAAAGCGGCATAAAAAGACTAAATAGGCAATAATGAAGGTACAAGATTGTCACTTGACATGTAATTTAGTAGCACTATTCCCATCCAAAAGCGTCGCCTTCATGGAAAACTAGTGGCGATTATGAATCCACCTTTCTTTTTAAATTGTCACTAAAACCCACTAAAATGGGGACCCTTTGAACTGTCGCCTACTAAGCCTATAATGGGATGCTTCACCGTAGTAGTGTTGCCTATCAATAAATTTATTTTAAATTTATTTTATTTTTTAATTTTGGATGACAACGAAAAGCTTTGTTTTTAGTGAAAAGAAAAAGACGATGCTAGTGATGATGCTATATAAGTTTTTCTATATGGGTAATTGGATGACATTAACAAAGTGTTATCTATTTTTTGCCCTTTTTAGCGACACAAGGTTTAGCATCGGCCATTGGTTATTGCAAAACTTTGAAAGTGTCTTTTATCAGCAGTTTTCACATAGTGTATGATCTATACAAGACCATATTATTCATATTCTATTAGTGTTTTAAGTAGGAACATGGCAAATCTAGGGCATCTCACTAGGAAGCTATGAAATGGCTTCTCAGGTATTTAAAATACACTGAGACTGAGTGAGGATCTTATTTATGGATGGGGTCAAAAAGAGGTGGAGCTTATAGGGTTTATTGATTCTTACTATCCAAGAGATAGAGATAAGATAAAGCCTATCTCATCTTCCATCTTTACTTTGTATGGTAATTGTATATGTTGGAAGACTCAACTTCAGTCAGTGGTTGCATTATCTACTACTGAAGCTGAATACATTGCTGCTAAGGAAGCAGTTTGGCTCAAAGGTATTCTTACTGAATTTAATGTTCTTTGTTAGGAAGTTGTTTTGTTTTTTGATAGTCAAAAAGTTATCCATCTTTGTAAAAATCATGTGTTCCATAGAACGTCTAAACATATTAGGTAAAGTATCATTTTGTTAGAGATTTGATTGCTAAAAAAGTGTTTAGACTTGACAAAATTCTTACAGAGTGTAATCCATCTGATATGGAAACTAAAATGCTTCGTTTTGGCAAGTTTAAGACTTGGAAAAGTTTACTCTGGATTAATGTAACAAAAGCTATGTATTTTATTTTATTTATTTGCTCAGAACTTTAGGTTCTAGTGTGAGCTATATTCTTTTAGTCTTGAAGATTAGGTGGAGAAATGTGATATTTAATTCTCAATATCATTTGTTACTCTATTATAATTATTAACTTAATACAATATCATTTTATTTCTTATATATATTACTAACTGAAACATTATGTTTTGTTAAGCTTGTTTTCTATTTAAGTTCAACGACATCATTTTGGCTCTTTGCTCTTCGTTCAGATGCTTGACGCATGGATTTGTGGTGGCCTTGATGAGTATGTAGTATATACAATCCTCTTCTCTAGGGTTGCAAAATGTGTGCCTTCTACGGTTTAAAAGAGGCTAGGATTTTCAGAGTCATCTTCATCTTCTTCTTTTGTACTTTCTAAATGTGCATGATTCCATTTGAGAGATAGGAAGGAGAGAAAATCTCTGAGAAGTATAAGAGATAAGTTGTATTCTAAGTTCTTGAGAGTTTAAATCTTAAGGTTTAGATTATCTATGTTAGGTTTGTAATCTTTACCATCTAGCATACTACTCCCTACTAGAGCCGAGAATGTAGGCAAATTGGCAAACTTCGTAAATTTGTGTAATTGTTGTTTTTATTATTCTGGCTTAGTTTTCTAAACCATTTCGATAACAAAATTATAACATCATAAGCCACCAGTACTATTAGTTTTTTTTTTCTTTTCTTATTCTAACGTATAGCTTCTTAATTTATTATAGATGTTGGATTTTATTTGTTTGATAAATTATAAACCATCTTTTTATATATATATTAAAAAAAACATTAAAAAAACAATCATTTTTTATTCCATCTTTCTTTTATATATAAAATATGGTGTTGTTTTTCATCAGGCTCTTTACTTTTGTTTTTTTGTACGCTGAAATTTGAAAAGAACTGTTGGTTGAAATTAGGCATGTATAAAAACCCAAAAGCCCAAAATCCGATCAAACTCGCCTGAAAAAACTCAGCCCAAATTCAGTCCAAGCTCAATATGGCCCTAGCCCAAAAATGTCCAATTTTGTCTTGGCTTGGGCTCGGGCTTTAGATTTTTAGTATAGATCTGACCCGAAGCTCGACCCATTAAGCTACCCATTGGGCCAGCCCAAAGCTCAACCTTAAGCCCGCCCATTTGGGCCGACCTGAATCCTAACCCCTATATAATTTATTTAAAAACAATTATGTCTAAATAATCATTGGTCCAAACCATAAACCATATCAAATTAGCAAAAACTAATGAAAAACTAATAATTAATTATTTATATTATATATATAGATATGTATAACAACTATTGGTCTTAAGCCTAGTAACTGCTATATAATTTAATAATATATATATTTAATATGTCTAACAATATCAAATTTATTATATTTGAAAGATGAAATTTATAATTTTTTTATTAGAATTTATTATGTATTTTGAATATTTATAAAGGTTATAATATTAATATCTATTTTTATATAATATAAAAAAATATTTTTAAATTAAACTTTGGGTTATAAATTTCAGCTTAAACCTTAAACCCAAAGCCCAAGCTCGATATTCAAGTCTGAAGCAACTCGTAGAGCTGGGTACTAGGCCTTAAGATTTGGAGCATTAGTCCGGCCTAGCTTATTCCAAATTCACTCCCCAGTTCAAACCCACCTGCGTCTAAAATTTTGAGATCGGGCCAGGCTGGGGAGCTCAAATGTACACCCCTAGTTGGAATATATCTCTACAATGATACTGAGTCAAAGGAAAATTGGTAATTGAAGAGTCAAAGGGTAAATTAATCATTTTGAATTAATTCTTGGGTTTCAAGTCTCAATGCAATTTCAAGTCAAAGAAGACGGGCTTTTATTTTTGTATTAGTTGTTTGTAAATTTGAAATCACAGTTAGAAGAGGTCTTTGAAGATTCTCAGCTCTCATGACAGAGACCTTTGAAGATTTTCATGCTTTATATCTCCTTTCTTTAGTATGCCTAATTACTACTAGTACCCATTGATTTCTCAATGAAGAAGAGGTCACCAAGTAGGCACAAAAGTTTCCACAAACCTCCTCAATCATCATCAACGGTTCAAACTCAGTTGCCAAAATTTTTTTTTATCATGATCATAAAAAAGATCATAGTTGGTTCTGGTTATGAGGGTTTGTCCTTTCTTGTGTATGTGCTCTCTGGAATTGGAACTCGAAGCACAAAAATCAGAGTACCCACTAGTACTCTGATTTCCCTAAGAAGAAGAGGTCTCTATCTCTGAGGAGGACCAAAAATTTCCCCAAACCTCAATCACCATTATCACCCTTTCAAACTAGACATCATCATCAAGTTGCTTCCAATTTGAAGGCTACGATGACTACTATTCCGGGAGGAAGTTGATCAACTATCCTAAGAAGTAGAAACAAAGTAAGAAGATAAATTGGCAAAAGGTGGTCTGAACCTTCTTAACCTTCCAACCCAGTTGCCAAAAGACTTTGATGATCGTATAAAAGTCATAGATGATTCTTATGATTAGCTTGTGATTGAGAAGAAGCTTACCAAGAATGATTTGCTCAAAGGAAACAATCAGCTTACAATGTCTTTGACTCAAAACCACTTGAATTTCTCATTAAAAATGAGTACAAATCTCTGACCAAAAAGAACATGGTAGACATCGTATGGCATAGATATTTTGCTTCTATATGGGACTACGAAGCTTTGCTTGAACAAGTGGGATTAACAAGTCCAGGTGTTACATGTTGATAGAAAACTTGTGTGATGTTGCAGAGAAGAACCGATTGAGAGCTAATATGAAGGTTCAAATGTGGTCTTTCCGTGTCAACTAGAACCTCTGTTTTGCGCTAGTTTATTAAGGGTGCATTTAGTAACGCATTCAATTTATGTTTTTGGTTTTTAGTTTTTTAGTTTTTGTTTATGGTTTATGTTTTTGCCACAAAAAAAAAAAAGCAACCATTTTTGTTTTTGGTTTTTATTTTCATTAATTTTTAATATTTTTTTTAAAATTTTACAAATGAATTTATACAAATCAATATTCGATTAATGTCGACTACCGAATCTTGGCCATCTAGGGATCCCTGGTCCTAGTGTCACCTAACGGTTCTGTCTAGGTAGTGTGTGTAACATCCCGTCTCGGGAAGATATTGAAAATTTCTCAAAGTTGACCAAGTTTGACCAAGGAAGGGCTCGGGGTTGACTTTTTTTGTGAGCGTATATTGGCTTTGACTAAGGTGCCGTTGCGTAGAGCTAGTCGATACGAGTTCGTAGACTAGTAGTACGCTCAATTCTGAGTTAAGACCGAGAAGTTATGGCTGAAATAACGTGAAGGGCATTTTGGTAATTTGCTGTGGCAGGGTTAAAATTACTATTTTTCCCCCGCCTTTATTTTAAATTGTCCAGAAGGGTCTNCCGTTGCGTAGAGCTAGTCGATACGAGTTCGTAGACTAGTAGTACGCTCAATTCCGAGTTAAGACCGAGAAGTTATGGCTGAAATAACGTGAAGGGCATTTTGGTAATTTGCTGTGGCAGGGTTAAAATTACTATTTTTTCCCTGCCTTTATTTTAAATTGTCCAGAAGGGTCTGGAAGGAGACACGCGCGCACCCCCCCTCCCGTGGCCGGCTTCCCGTGCACCTGCGCCGCTACCTTCCTTCGCCGGTAACGGCCATTTCCGGCCAACCCAGGCCGGAAATTAACCGGAAAAATGAAGCTGCCGACCCCCTCTTCTTTTTGGCACCGAGGACTCGCCGGATTAACGCCAAGATCGCCAGAAATGTGAGAAAAGCCGGTCAGCTGCAACTTCGTGATTCGCCGGATTTCGGCGGGGTCAGGCCGACCCACTGCACGGGAAAGGTTCGCCGGGTCCTCCTTCACCTTTCTCCACCAGTTGCTGGCCGTGAAACGCTACGGATCGCCGGAATTGATGAAGAATCCGGCGGGGTCAACTCTCTTCCGGTCGCTGGATCCCGGCGGTTTCCGGCGGCGAAACTGTCCTTTTCCCCTATTTTGGACCCCCCGAAGCTGGTTCCGGTGTCCGTTTGTCGCAAAGCTCGCTCACGTGGATGGTGCGAGTAAAGGGTGCTTGGCCGCGGCTTTACGATCATTTTTCGGCCACCACCGGCGGCGGTTGGACGAGGTAAGTTCTCGGTTGCACCCTATTCTCCGTGAGCTTCGTTTCGATATATAATTTGTGTATTATAGTTGAGTATCAGAAATTATCCGAGTTTAAGCGGTATTATTAATAACTGTTAAATGGAAATTGGGATAATTGGTGGTATAAGTAGGTGTGTAAGTATAATTTGGTGATTACTATAGATAGAAATGATATGCCAGAATACAATATAGAATGTGGGTATGTGATCGGGTGTCGTGGTTAGCAGTATTGGTTACGAAATATATTATATAATTAAGTTGCTTGATGGCGAATTGCTCTATGGTATAAATATGTATGTGCGTCAATAGATTTGGGTGTTAGTCATTGTGTGGCTTGATTTATGAGGATTTGATCGTGTGAGCTGTACTTGTGAAGTAATAGAAAGTGATTGAGAGTGTTGTTTATCATATATGTGGTTTTGTGGGCTGTTTAGAAACTTGAATTGATTGTGTATGTGGATTTTGGTTGTGAATGATTGTATCGAATTGTTTGTGATTGTTGATATGAAAAATGGTTACGAAAAATAATTTTATTGAATCGTTGTGTGTGTGGTTATTGTTAAATTAATTAAATTGTTATGATTGAGAGTTGAATTGTGGTATAAATATATATACATATATATATATATTTATATGTGTGACCGAGTTCCGTGAATACTAAACAATTACTAAGAGTGTTGTGGGTCAAAATTAGCTGAATTGCAGTTTGGGTGTGTGAAAACTGATTTGGTTTTAAGAAAATAATTGTGGATTTGGTCGGTGAATATTTATATTGATTTATTGTGTCTTAATCATTACAAATTGGGTTTGTGAGAATTGTAAATAAATTGTTAGTAAATGATGTGTGAGATTTATATATTAAATTGTGGAAAATTATATATATTGTGTTATTTTCTTGGAATAAACGCTGAATGTGATTGACTATAGCATATGTGGTGTAAATATGCTGGGTGAACTACAGGTAGCTTGATCCATTTTCAATAGGGGTATGTAGGCAGCTCGTTTTTATACCGAGTCCAGCTACACCGTACTTAGACAATATATTTGTTTAAGTGTTAGGTTGAGTACTGAAATGTGGTTTATTTGTGAGGGAAAGGCGTGCTGGTAGAATAAATTTTGTATAGAAATGTTTTTCCCTGCAGGTTTATGGCTTTTAGCATTTTTGGGGAGTTTAGAAACAGCCGAAATGTTGCCTGAATTTCTAGTAAANAGACAATATATTTGTTTAAGTGTTAGGTTGAGTACTGAAATGTGGTTTATTTGTGAGGGAAAGGCGTGCTGGTAGAATAAATTTTGTATAGAAATGTTTTTCCCTGCAGGTTTATGGCTTTTAGCATTTTTGGGGAGTTTAGAAACAGCCGAAATGCTGCCGGAATTTCTAGTAAAATTTCCGACAGTGGAGAAATTCTGTTAGTCTGCTGGTTTTTTTGTCGGCTTTGGAATAGTAGTTTAACGGATTTTTTTTTATTGACTGCTTGTGGCTTAGTGGCAACATTAAGTCACGCAGGCAGGATCCAGTAGGGTTGGGTCCTGTCAGTGTGGGCGATCCAAAGTCTTGGCCACTTCTGGATGGCTTGGGATCCCAGCCCTATTTGGGTAGTCCCAAATACCAGTAATATCCGAGTAGTTCGTGGTCCCAGCCACGTATGGGCAGTCTCGGCCTTGACCGGGGTAATCAAGGGTTTTGGCCCCGACCAAATGATCCAGGTTCCTGGTCATTACTAGGCAGTCCCAGGTTTCGATCCTGACCCTGTGGTCCAGGATTCCAACATCGATCAGATGGTTCGTGGTCCCGACCCAGTCCGAGTAGTCTGTGGTCTTGGCTATGTCCGGGCAATCCCTAGTACTAGCTCTTTCCGAGTAGTTTTGGGTTTCAGCCCTGTTCTCGGCCTCATTAGGGCAACCTCAGAACCTAGATCCCGGTGCCGACTAAGAAATATGTGGTCCCTTCGTGGTACCGATTATTCGACCCTGTTCGAGCAGTTTTGGGTTCCAGTCCTCGTCCGGGCTATCTCAGGTTCTGACCCCGATCTGGCAGTCCTGGGTAATGGTCCCGACCAGGTGATCTCGGTAGCGACATTTACCAAGCAGTCCCGAGTACCAGCCGTAACCGAGCAGTCCCAGGTACCGACCCTCTCCGGGCAGTCTCAATTTCCAGCCTCGAATAAGCAGTCCTGGGTTTCTGCCCCAACTGGGCAATCCCAGGCTATAGCCCTGACCGGATGGTCCCAAGTTTTGACTATTTACAAGCAGTTCGTGGTCTCGACCACATCTGAATGGTCCTAGTTTTTCAGCCTCGTCTGGGTGGCTCTTGGGTTCCAACCCCGACGGGAGCTTCCAGATTCTTGCTCCAATCAGGCAATCCTGGGCTCCAACCCCGACTATATTTTCCCGGGTTTCGGCCCCATTTGAGCAGTTCGTGGTCTCAATCACATCTGGGCGGTCCCGATTTTCCAAACCTATCTGGGCATAAGCTTTGACTCTAATGGGTGATCCTAGGTTTCAACCCCTATTGGGCAATCCTGAGCTCTGGCCTTAATTGGCCCTCCTAAGTTTCGGCCCAGCCTTGGCAGTCCCGAGTACTAGCCCTGTCCAGGCAGTCTTGAGTTTCAACCCCCGAGCAGTCTCGGGCTTCGTCTCCAAATAGGCAATCACGAGCTTTGGCCCCATTGGAGCAATTTTGGGTTCCAACCTCGACTAAGCTATCATAAGTTTGTTGTCCCGACCAAGTGGTCCATGGTTCTAACCCTATCAGGTCAGTCAATGGTCCCAGCGCGTCTGTGGTCAAAACTTTGACCAGGTGATCCTGGGTTCCTCCTGCATCCGAACGGTTTCCTGATTTTGAATTGTCTTGTATACTGGCACTATCAAGGACAAAAAAAAAAAATTTGAAAACTAAAAAATGAAAAATGACTTTTTTTTACATTTGTTTCTTTTAAAAGAAAATGAAAAATAGTTTTTGTTTTAAAAAAAAAAATGGTTATTGAATGCATATTTGTTTTATAAAAAAATCAAAATGGTTATTGAAAACATTTTTGTTTTAAATACATTTTCATTTTTAGTTTTTAAAAAATTCAAAAACAAAAACTAAAAGCCAAAAATGAATTAGTTATGAAATGGCACATAAATTAAGCAAAACCCAGACGCTTTTTTTTTTTTTTGGCCCACAACATATTCATTGTGCTATTGAATGTCTTGCAAATCCAGTTTTTATACATTGGAATTTTTTTTAGACTATCATCTTGGTACGTTTTGCTCTTAGCAAAAAAAAAAACGAAAAAAAAAAATCTTGGTACGTTTTGCAACTAGTAACAACCAATGAGTAGATACCTTGTTCAAAGAGAAAGGTTTTATAATATTTGCACGTGGTTGGATTTCTGCTGTCTATAATGTCTCTGCCTCTAGTGATATATTTGAGGCTGGAATAATTAGATGTATAAAAATTTCTTCGTTCTTTTGACGTTATGCTCCTTTAGTTTAAGGATTGAAGCTGATTAACATTCAATTTCTTTCCTTGATGTGAACATGAGCCAAATGAGAGTATTATTCAAACACGTAGTAGATAACAAGTTCAACAGCACAGCAACAACATGCCTCATAATATTGGCAATTTCCATTTTCAGTAAAAGAAAAGTATGGCTATGTGAACCTATGAAAGATAAGAGTTTGCTGGGGAAGGAAAATTATACTAGAAGAAATGAGCCTAACCACTTCAGTTTCTTGAGCTTCGAAGTTGGTATGGTATAGGACTTGGAACAAAAAAGCGCTTTGAGAAAGTTGCACAGCTTTACCATCTGGTTCCACCGATCATCTGTAATATCTTAGGAACCCCACTGTTAGTTGCAATGAACGATTCTTATCAAGTTGCACAAGTTCTTAAAGAATCAGTAAGGATATTTTCGTTTAAATTATGACCTGCAGAAAAATACATGAATAAATAAAAAGAGAAAAAAATAAATAAATTAACGAAGAGCATCGTTTGAGAATAACATAACACGTTACCTATGAACACTATTTTGTTCATTGGCTTTTCTTCCTTTTTCCAATCACGAGCTGGAACAATCTCATATATCTCTCTCACAGCCTGCCAATATTTCATGATATGTAAATAAAAGCATACACAGAATCAATTTATGTATAAGGTGGATGCTTCAGTTCAAGATCTATAGCCAGTTCAAGTTGCAAGTTTTGTCCCATCTGGGTTTTTTGACTGGCAATGGAAGGGTAGGATTTCACTTCTGTCTGTGTATGTGTGTTTCATAATACCAAAGAATTAGAGATCGTGCAGGAAATTAGTGGAAAAAATGTGTCCTAGCAAGCCATAACTTCAAGACATACATTTATCAGGCCTAGTCATGGTCAGTCTCAATTAGGATTTTGAGTAGCAACCTACTGTTTTAGTTGTTTATAACTTATGCATGGTGATTTTTCATCTAAAGAATATGCTTCCTAAAGGATGCTCAGAAGCCAATTAAAAGGGTACTCAAACACAGAATAATTGCAAGACTGACCAATACTGAAGGTAAGACAAAGCTAGACAATCATATGACAATCTATAGATCTTTAGTCTTACACAGCAAAAAACAAGTGATATTTCCTAGCGAAACCCAGAATATGGCATGTAGTACTAGACATACCTGCAAAGTATGTAGTTGGTTGGAATTATGAACATTTAAAACCCCTTTGCAGCGGTATACATCCATGCCATGTTTCTTATCCCAAAGAATCTCCTCAAGCCATAAACGGACCTTAAGCATTTATGTCAGACACCATGAGAAAAACACACTATCATATACAAGATTGAGCTTCAGAAAGGGAGATAGAATTCATAATCAATTTTTTTTTACTAAATGTTCCCTTGACATGCTCTCTAAACCATCTAAACTTCAAATACTATTTGGTACAGAAAGATAAACTCCTAAAATGCTTTGCAATTTTCATACTTTTTATGGGCCAAGGAAAGTTTATGTGGATGCTGTTAGACATGTAAAACATTCTTAATGCCTTTGTAGAACACAAACTTCAGCAAATGGTTGGAAATTCAAACATATGATTAAAAAATCAAAATAAGGCTTGAATTTATAAAAAAATGTCAATCTAGTTATGAATTTTCAGATAAAAGTCAAAATAACGAGACATTTTAAAAAATATAAACAGAATTTTATTGAAAACTTGACTCTCTAACTTAATAAATTCACATCAAAGTGCATGGAATCAGCAGGTGCAATTTTTTGTCTACCCATCCTTTCTTTGGACCATTTATTGATCCAAAGAGAACAATAAAATAAGATTACAAATATATTGTTACTTTATGACACAGTTCAAACTTGACTCAAGGTGATGCAAACCTGCATCAACATCAAACAAATTATAACAATTTGAGAAGCTATAAAAAGGATCAATCAATAAACATTATGGCATTAAAAAGATTCATGTAATATATATTTGAAATACTACCTTGTCAACATCAACCTGCTGGGTCTCATAAATGCACAAGGTTCGCACACCACTATCATGAAGTTTTCGGGTGGAAAGAGAATGACTCTCTTCCAACAGTGCTTCTAAATGAGTGATATGCTGAGAACAACCAAATTGAGATACATCAATCAATAGGTTTGTAAAAACTTAGTAAAATCTGTGCTCAAAAAATTGAGATATGACAACTAACTGTGGCATCATACGCTCGACAGTCCAATATCTTGGACAAGTCAACTTCACAACGTGTAGTCCGAATTATGCTAGCAAGTGCATTAATGTTATGTATATCCTTCTCTAGTTCCTCTAGATCATCCCCAGAACCCTCAGAAGAAACCAAATCAACTTTGTTAAGAATTACAACATCCTACACAAAACAACATAACTTATAAGGATCTATACTGTAAGCACCAGCATGTACATTGCATCAGAATAAATGTGAACAGGGGGAAAAAGTTGCAGTAAGAATATAAATAAAACTTGGCATTAATCAAGGTGCAATTATGATAGTCATAACTCATAAATGAAGTGATATGATAATTACCGCAAATGCAATCTGAAGATAGGCTTCAGCAAATGAAGAAGAGCTGCGATGCTCCTTCAGCTGAAAACGAAGATTTTTGGCATCAACGACCTGTGTAGTAAACCATAACAATAAGGATAATCCAGTGGCTACTAGCAGAGTAACATATGATGGCTTTTGAGAAATGGCAACATCACATACTCAGTTTTAAGCCATAGTATAAAAGTAGTAAAAAATAACGTAGCATATCGTTCTGTAGCATATAACATTAAACATAAAAAAAATAAAATGTAGTGTCAATAGCTGTTGTAGGTATTGAACAAAGCAAAACAGTGAGAATCAGTCATTAAAAAAAAAAAAAAAAAAAGTGTATAATTCTTGCACCAAATGGCACAGCATACAGAAGTGTGCCTCCACAACCCACATTCAATTGCTAAACATAAAACACATATAAATGTGAAGACAGATGATGCATCAATTTAATATAAATTAAGGAAGCCCTAGGCAGATCCTATCTCATTCTCCAAAACAATGTCTACAGTTGTGATACAATGAAGTTTATTATTGCATTATTACTATATAGATCTGCTATTAAATATGATAAGAGCTAGTTAAATACAAATCACAACCATACATCAACTAAAACAGAAAATACATGTATTAAAGTAAAACATTCTTAGAAAACTTACAGTGATAATTGAATCAAGCTTGACTTCTGATTCCAACTGATCATCCAACCACAGAACAGATGCAAGAGGTGCAGGGTTTGCTAAACCAGTAGTCTCTAGTAATATGTGATCAAGTCTACAAATAACAAACCAACAACTCCACACCATTAATATCGAAACATTGTTACATAATTACTAATATGCATTAAAATCTATCCAAGTTGCTCTTAGTTGAGTTTTAAAAAGTGCGACAATGCTAAAAAGGGTTTTTGTTTTCTGCAGAGTATATGCATTTTATGAATGTTTTGTAAGTCAAACATTTCCATCTACAAAAAGCAAACTTTATCTCCCATTTATTTCCTATCATATATATGCAGTAAAGAAATGAACAGAGTTAACCTTTCCTTTCTCTGAACAAGTTGCTCCAGTGCTTGAACCAAACTATGCTTGACAGTGCAACAAATACACCCATTTGCAAGCTCAACCCACTCTTCAACAAGCGCACCACCATCTCCTTCATTTATCATTGCCCTTTCAACACCAATTTCTTCTCCAAATTCATTCAATATCACAGCAATCCTCTTTCCGTGTTGGGAATTCAAGATATGATTAACAAGCTGAACATCACAAATCCCACAAATAAGAAAATGAAAACAACTCCAACATGAAAGAGAAAAATAATGTAAAAGTAAAGCATTTATAGAGTCTATTAATGGGTTCAAAGATTGAAACAGTGATGGTTGGAGGATAGAGAGCTTACAGTGGATTTTCCAGCACCCAGATACCCTGTGATGACCGTGACCCCGACTGAAACGTCGTCGGTTTGGATTGAGGTTGAATTGGGTTGGTCAATTTGAACTGCAAGAGGTGGATCTTCTTCTTCGTCCATTTCTAATACTGAGTTTTCCAGAGCCGCGGGGATACGACAGGACGTTGTTAATATTCCCTGGTCCGGGTTTAAATTCGGGCCCGGCAGTCTAATTATTTGGGCTTCTATCCGACGTTTGGATACATTTGGATGGAAAATCGGCCTTTATAGGCATAAAATGCAATGATTCGGGATGAAACCCAATGGACCTCGAGCCCAACTTCTAGACCTGGATAGAACTTAAGAGGTAATTATTGCGTACAAGTTTGTTCCGTACAAGTTTGTCTTGGTTTTAGTCCTTTACGATACCAAAACAAAATATATATATATACATAGGCCTGCTGCTAGCCCTTTAGCTTTATGGCTCGGCCAAAGCATGGTTGTTTTGCACCATGCCAAGGCAGCAACGGATTGTGTCTGTAGTGGGTGCAACTTGGTGGCAAGCAAGGCAATCGTGGCTGCATTGTTGGGATGCAGCAAGGCTTGGCATGGGCGGCTGGCTTAACGTGCCAAGGTGATAATGATACGGGCATCATAATGCCATATTCTACCATTGGAGCAAAAGATGATGATGCGGGCATCATAGAGCCATATTCTACCATTGGAGCAAAAGATGATGATTTAAGCATGATGTCCAAGCAAATAATGAAGGTGGTAATGCTGTTCGGGAGTTGCAAAGGCGAAACGAAGTAATTTTAGCTATTTTCGGATTACAATGGCACTTTCGTAATTTAGCTATTTTCGGATTATAATGGCAGTTTCGTAATTATTGCTATTTCCAGATTATAATGGCAGTTTTGTAATTATTTCTATTTTCGGATTATATTTATTTAGGGTTAGTTTTTAGGATTTGGGTTTGGGTATATTTAAGGAAGAAAAGGTTTTTCAAACTTAGGAAGTCTAAGTTGGATGCTAGAGGCAATGGACATTTTCAAGTGCTTGAAATAGTAAAGGACAACGCATACAAAATCGCCCTTCAGGGTGAGTACAATGAGTCCACTATTTTTAATGTTTCTGATATTTTTCCTTTTGATATGGATTCAGATTCGAGGATGAATCTTTTTGAAGAGGAAGGGAATGATACGGGCATCATAATGCCATATTCTACCATTGGAGCAAAAGATGATGATGCAGGCATCATAGAGCCATATTCTACCATTGGAGCAAAATATGATGATTTAAGCATGATGTCCAAGCAGAATGGAGGTGGTAATGCTGCTCGGGAGTTGCAAAGGCGAAACGAAGTA
>QANX01006285.1:0-11310 GCA_003254975.1 Ochetophila trinervis | reverse complement strand
TTTTTAACTATAATTACTAATAATTTTTTATCAGCGGTATGATTTCGTCGCTAAAATAAATTATCATCAAAGACATCTCAAATAATAAATTAGGATTCTTTAATTTTAAACTTAAATATCTGTAAAATTTTCATATATCTAAAAAGACTGTGCAAGAAATTTCTTACCAACTTCCTAACCAATTGTCACTTTATTCTCAATTGCCGACTCTTTTTGCCCCAAACTAAATGCTTTGTATTTATTCAAAGCAATTTCCGCAGGATTAAGAATTCCAAAGAAATGCACGAGAAATTTTCACACGGCAAACAGACTATATATATATATATGTATATCCACATGAACATATCAAACTCACCACAAGTCTTTCCACTCCAACAATTTTTATGTTCCTTCAACTTACCGAACACTTCAATTTTTCCATTTCCCAAGTCATCATTTCCCCAAATTAATTTCACGACCTTGCACCTATTCAGTGCCTTTATAAAGATATATATATATATATACACACACATACAAAATATATATTCTTGTATTGTTTTGGCTTCTTATATTATCACTTTTTATGCTTCATTAAGAAACCAATGTCAAGTATTTTGCATGCAAACATGGATTGCATTGAGATTTTGGTTAATGTGCCAAACGTCATAAGAATACCCAGCAAAAATTGGCACATAGCTTTCGTTGTATATTTTTCCAGAGTCTTACTCTCTCGTCGTAAAAAATCAGCAGCCAAGAAAAACCTTACGATTCTCACTGGTTCTCCTTCTAAAACCACTATCTTCCTTTCCCACCAAAACGGCTTCGGTTCCAGGAAGGTCGATAAAGAAACTCTCACTCAATTAGTGAGGGAAAAAAATCTAGACCAGCTTCGATTGTTTGAAGGAATTGGAGGTTTAGCTTCTATCCTTGAAACAGACGTCGAGCTTGGCATCCATGGTGATCCTGAAAGCATTACTCATCGACACGAAGCATTTGGCTCAAACACATATATGAAACGGCCACCAAAATCCTTCTTGTATTTTGTGTGGGAAGCCTCAAAAGATGTTACCATTTTCATACTTCTTGGCTGCTCTGCACTTTCACTTGCCTTTGGTATTAAAGAAGATGGATTGAAAGAAGGTTGGTATGATGGTGGAAGCATTATTGTTGCTGTTTTACTTGTCGTTTTCGTGTCTGCTATAAGCAATTACAGGCAGAGCAGGCAATTCAGCCAGTTATCAAAAGTTGGTAGCAACATTCAAATAGATGTCGTCCGAGGCGGTAGGCGGCAACAAGTATCCATCTTTGAAATCGTTGTAGGAGATGTCGTTTTCTTGAAGATCGGCGACCAAGTTCCAGCAGACGGGTTGTTCTTAGATGGACATTCTCTACAAGTAGATGAAGCCAGTATGACAGGGGAGAGTGGCCCTGTAGAAGTTAACCATGGCCAAAATCCCTTCTTGTTCTCTGGCACTAAAGTTGTTGATGGCTATGGTAGAATGCTAGTCACTTCGGTTGGCATGAACACATCGTGGGGCCTAATGATGAGCCAAATCAATGGCGAAACAAGTCAAGAGACGCCATTGCAAGCTCGCCTCAACAAGCTGACCTCGTCCATAGGGAAGGTCGGTTTAGCAGTTGCTTTGGTAGTTCTTGTTGCCTTGTTGGTCCGCTACTTCACAGGGAATACAAAAGATGAAAATGGACATCAGGAATTCAACGGTGGAAATACAAAGTTTGGTGACATTGTGAACTCTGTGTTGGGAATTGTAGCAGCTGCGGTCACCATCGTTGTGGTTGCTATACCAGAAGGCTTGCCATTGGCTGTGACGCTTACTCTTGCTTACTCAATGAAGAGAATGATGGCTGATAAAGCAATGGTGAGGAAGCTCTCTGCCTGTGAGACAATGGGATCTGCCACCACCATTTGTACAGACAAAACAGGTACGCTCACTTTGAACCAAATGAAGGTGACCAAATTTTGGCTTGGGGAAGTGGAAGGAGGAGCTCGCTCTTTAAATTCTCCATATGTTCTTGATTTGATTCTAGAAGGAATTGCTATGAATTCTACTGGCAGTGTTTATAGGCCTAACTCTGTTTCCAAATTTGAGTTTTCTGGTAGTCCCACTGAAAAAGCCATCCTTTCATGGGCTGTTTTGGAGCTAAACATGGATATGGAGGAACTGAAAAGGAGCTGTAGCATTGAACATGTTGAAACCTTTAATTCACAAAGAAAGCGAAGTGGGGTTTTGATCAGAAGGAAGGCAGACAACACAAAGCATGTCTATTGGAAAGGAGCCGCAGAGATTATACTCGCTATGTGCTCCACCTACTATAGTACTTCTGGAATTGTGAAAGATCTGGATGAGGACCAAAAGAAGAAATTCGAGCTCACAATTCAAGGAATGGCAGCAACTTCTCTGCGTTGCATCGCTTTTGCACACAAACAGGTATTAGAAGAACAGAACAATGATGAACAGATAGCAAACAAAAATATGGAAGAAGAAAACTTGACCTTACTAGGACTGGTTGGTCTCAAGGACCCTTGTAGACCAGGGGTGAGAAAAGCAGTGGAAGATTGCCAAAGCGCTGGAGTGAATATCAAAATGATCACCGGAGATAACATTTTCACGGCGAAAGCCATAGCAACAGAATGTGGGATTCTGCGGCTAGATGATCAAGACATGCCAAATGGAGCCGTAATAGAAGGTGCAGACTTTCGGAACTTAACACAAAGAGAAAGAATGCAAAAAGTTGACAAGATTTGCGTGATGGCAAGGTCTTCACCATTTGATAAGCTTCTAATGGTACAATGTTTGAGACAGAAAGGCCATGTGGTTGCGGTCACTGGAGACGGCACTAACGATGCACCGGCACTTAAAGAAGCCGATATAGGACTCTCAATGGGGATTGAAGGCACGGAAGTGGCCAAAGAGAGCTCAGACATAGTCATTCTAGATGACAATTTTGCAACTTTAGCCACAGTCATAAGGTGGGGAAGATGCGTTTACAATAACATACAAAAGTTCATTCAATTCCAACTCACAGTGAATGTTTCAGCATTGGTTATCAACTTTGTGGCAGCAATTTCAGCTGGTGAAGTTCCATTGACAGCAGTGCAGCTGCTTTGGGTGAACTTGATCATGGACACTCTTGGTGCTTTAGCTCTGGCCACTGAGCAACCAACCAATGAACTTATGGAAAACCCACCTGTAGGACGAAGCCAGCCATTGATCACAAACACCATGTGGAGGAATCTCTTAGCTCAAGCTCTTTATCAAGTTGCAGTGCTTTTGACACTGCAATTCAAAGGCCGGTCAGTCTTTGGTATAAACAAGAAGGTAAATGACACTTTGGTTTTCAATGTTTTTGTACTTTGCCAAGTTTTCAATGAATTCAATGCAAGGAAGCTGGAGAAGAAGAACGTTTTCAAGGGAATTCAGAGGAACAAACTGTTTTTGGGTATTATTGCAGTGACAATTGTTCTTCAGGTTTTGATGGTGGAGGTTTTGAAGAGGTTTGCAGGAACAGAGAGATTGAATTGGGGACAGTGGGGTATTTGTGTTGGAATAGCTGCTTTGTCTTGGCCAATTGGTTTGGTTGTTAAGTGTATTCCTGTTCCGGATAAACCTATTCTGGAATATCTAAGGATGAAGAAATAATGTTAATGTTTCATAGTGTGGGATGTTATGGGCTTCATTATCTTTTGAAAATTTTGGGCCTTGGCTTCGCTTTTTCCTTAGGCTTTTTTATGGGTCTATATTATGTGTAATAAACCAATTATTATTTATTTATTTATTATTATTTTTTAGATAGAAGAAAACCCATTAAATTTACATGTTATTTGTAGAGTTTTAATTGAATTTAAAATGAACCCTATTTAACTCGAAATTAATATGTATTCATTTAGTATATATACTCAATGTTTTGAAAATATGAAAGATTTTAAATATACTTGGATAAGATTGTTTCAGTTTCGACGCCGAAATATTTGTAAAAGAATTGTAATATCCACCATCAATAATAATAATAATAATGGAAAGAAAGAAATGAAATTAGAAAAAGAAAAATGAAAGAAGAAAGAAGAAATGAAAGTAAAGGGGAAAAAACAAATAAAGTAGCCTATCAGCCTACTTTACCTCGTAAAACAAATAAATTAGATATATCTCATCTGCCATCCAAGGTATATATATAATTATTATTAACTTTTCATGAATTTGTAGCGATTGATTTGATAATTTAAGGTGGTAATGTTGAAATGAAAAGACATTACTTTTACAGCAAAACTGACAAGACAGATAAGTACAATTTTGTTGTCTTTTTCGTAACAAAGAAGAACGAGGACAACGTGAATTAATGAATTAGGATTTAGGAGACCTTTAAAACTCTAGGATTCTAAAAAATGGCTCTCATCGGTTGTTACATACAACCATTCCTCTTACTGAAAGAGCAATCCAGCATCTGTACGGAAAGGGGAGAGAGATCATGTGGAAATTGATTATTGGTAACGAAAACCCTCTTTTTGTGAGACTATGGGCTCTGTCACCACCATCTCTACAGACAGGCACGCTTACTTCTTTTCCTTGTAGTCCTTTTTGCCCGTCAGAAGTAAAACAGAGGTGTGCCATTCAACATGTTGAAGCTTTCACTTCTGAGATGAAAAACAAGTGGGATTTTGATGAGAAGGAAAATTGACAATACAATGAATATGCATTGGAAAGAAGCAGCACAAATTAGCCTAGCAATGTGCTCCAGTTATTATGATGTTTCTGGATTTAGACAAGATCTGAATGATGATGAGCAAAGGATGGAAATCTGAGAAAATTATCCTAGGCATGGCATCAAGTGAACTTCTCTGCATTGCTTTTGCACAAACAACTCCTTGAAAGTGACGATGAAGATGAAAGAGGAAAGGAAATTCTTTACAGCTTCATCCTATCAGGAGTTGTGGGTCTAAAAGATCCATGTAGGCCAGGGGTGAGAAAAGCTATAGAAGATTGCCAATATGCTAAAGTGAAGATCAAAATGATCACCGGCAACAGTGTGTGGAATTTTCAGGCCTGACCAGGAAATGCTCAGTGAAGTAGAAGGAGAAGAGTTTCCAAATTATACCACAGAAGAGAGAATGGAGATGAGTAAAGACAAGACCATTTCCCTTTGATAAACTCCTAATGGTTCAATGCTTGAAACAAAAAGGCCATGCAGTTGCAACTATTGGTGATGGAACAAATGATGCACCGGCAATAAAGGGAGCCAATATAGGACTTTCTCTGGGTATTAAGGTACTGAAGTGGCAGAGGAGAGCTCAGATATCATCATCTTAGATGAAAATTATGCAACGGTGGCAACGGGTTTTATGGTGGGGAAGATGTGTTTGTAACAATCTTCAGAAGTTCATTTCATTTCCAAATCTCTATTATAAATGTTGCTAAACTTGCAATCAACTTTGTGGCAGCAGGTGTGGCTGGTCAAGTTCTATTAACAGTAGCTCAGTTATTATTGACTCCCATCATGGGCACTGTAATTTTTTTTTTAATTTTGAAAAAACAGAAATACAAGACCAACCAAGGGAGTTTTTTTTTTTCACCTTTCTGGTTATGCTCCTTTTTTTTCTATTTTTCTTCTTTGTTTCCCTGAGAAAGGTTATAAATAGCCATAGTGGATAATCTGTCTAAATTAAACAAAACAATCTCCAAAAAGAAACATAACTACTTTCCAAAATTTATCAATCTTTAAAACTAAAGGAAACCCACAAATCCATTTCTATTGTAGAAGAAGAAGATAATCCCAACATTTTACAAAGTGCCCGCATGCACAAATGCACTAAAGCAAGATGCAATTATGGGCACGTTAATTACAGAATGAGGCATGTTTTTAATTTCTCTGTCCCAGGGCCTCATGATTTATTAGAAATCTGGGCAGAGAAAATTCCTACCAAATCTGGACCACACACACAGGAGAATATTAAACTACTTATTTAAGTTCTCCCAAATAGATGGCTACAGTTTTATACAACATTTCTTTGTCTACGCTGGAACAGCTTCCGGAACTTTTCCGCTGTCTGCAGGAACCAGACTATCATAATAATCCACCAGCACTTTCCAGCCACCAGGGCACATGAATCCTTCGGGTGGATTCTCTTTGTTCCTAGCAAGCGCTCGCATCTGCAAAATGCAATGTCATTTAAGATGCAATAAACTTTTCATAAACAAAATCAGCATATCTATCAAAGGGAATCAAAAGGGTTTGCAGAGATTATATTAAGAACACGAACCTTGGTGCCTGATATGAAGAGGAAGTCCTGAGATCTTGACGGATCAAAGAAGGCCATTTTACCTTGACTTTTATCATATGCAGCAACCTGCCATAACACTGGGTTAGCGATAATGAAAGATTTTAAATTCTGCAGAAGCATCTTAAAACCAAATAATCTATATACCTTGAAGGGAAGAATGTTCAGCCTCTCCAGTCCAGGTGCCATGCTCAATACTTTCTTCCCATGGTCAGCATCATATAGATCTCTTTCCTCGGTTGGATGGCTCATGCCAGCAGGGTCCCGACCAACAATGTAGAAGTTAGCCCCCGCGTTAATTCTAGCCTTTGCATGCCACTGAACCTCAGTTGGGCCAGCATAGTGCATTGGAGAGGGGAATATGGAAACCACAGTTGTCTCTGGATCAAGAACACCATCCTCGAGAACCTAAAGAGACACATTGATCAGTAATTGCCTGATATCAGAGACTATGGTCCCCTTCTGATAAGAGGCAGAATAAAACTTCGTGAAAAAGCAAATTAGACTGCCCAGATTAGCAAAGAACATCTTCTTATTTCACTGCTATAATATTTCAGGTCCCTACATCACAGTGCCTAAATTAGATGGTACATCCTGACAAACAACAAATTCAAATAAATATACACCTTTTCATGTTGCTTCATCCGCCAACTCAGTGGAACATCATCGGCCTTTGTATACCCTCCCAATGGGTGAAGCAAAAGGATTGGGTTCTTGTAACCCATCTCAAGAAGCCGGCGACGGGTATCAGTCATCAGCAAAGCATGGCCATTGTGCACAGGATTCCGAAGCTGAAACGCAAATACTGCATCAGCATTGCGCCTTGTGAATTCCTCACGGAGTTCAGCAGGAGATAATCGAAAACGATCAAGGCCATCCTTGTACTTGATAGGTTCTATAACCTCCAAATCACCACCAATAAGCCAGTTTCCAGCATTAGTTATCGTTTCATCAACATAAGGCAAGCCAGAGGCAGTTGTTCCCCAAGTTCTGGCTATACGCTCTTCCTTAGGGTGCTTGTAGATCTCAATACTGATATGACCGACCAAAGAAATGAATAAGACTTCTTCTATATATGTAGAAATTAAAAGTAATATTCAAAAAAAAAAATTAAACCTCATGCAAAAATAAATAAACAATATGAAAGACCAATACCAGAAGCTGTAATCATGTCCTTTTCATTTTTTATACTTCCATGGTTCTTATCGGGGGTAAACTGAATTAACTATTTGGATAAATCGTTATCTACAGTCAACGTCCCTAATGTCACCCTTCTAGTTTACACTGAGGTTCTTAGGGCTCATGTGATGCGATCACAATGAATTGGTCAAACATTTGTAGACCATGGAAAGGTTCACTTGGAAGGCAACTTAAAACCAACATGCTTCCTGGTTAGATACATAAATTTTTCTATTTTGTCCCAGTGATAGGATTTTCTATTTTGTTCCAATGACAAGAACTTTTGTTTTAACTGTAAATAAGTGGGACCAGAAGAAAAACCAGATAATAAAAGAACAATTCCAATATTCAGAATTTATTATACTTTCCAAGAGTTAAGACTCATCGTCTACTAAATACTTAACAGAATATGTTATATTACAATTATTACCTTTTAAAAATTGTGTGATGACAGATCAAGTTCATATGACTTGTGAACTAACACTGTGTAAAACCCAAAGCGGTTATGTAGAAAAAACATGCATAAAATATATAAAAATTGCACTGTGATGGTATGCAAACCATCATCAGAGTGTCAAACCTATTTAACCCCACCATATTGGAGAACAGATTGCCATGGACAGTAGTTTGTGAATGAAAATGACCCATATCTAAAAATCTTACTGCTCTGTTCTCAAAGTTTCTTTTCTGTCACCTAATTAAAGATAATAAATAGCCTTTATACATATTGATTCTGCAACACTAAACAGCTAAAAATCAGCAACGCGATTCACAAACCTTTATGCTAATATAAGTTGAACAGGTACAGAAAAAAGAACAAAACATCTTCATCAATAACCAAAATCAAATTCAAATTCTTTACCATACAAGTTCATCAAATTCGGAATCTTAATAAGAAAACAACATAATCATTCAAAAACTAAACCCATGTTTACTTCCTCTAATATCTCATATCCGATCCAAAGAATATCAATTTAGTCATCTACATCGTATATTTCCAGCTTATATTTAATTCACAGGTTTTGATTATCAAAGAGATACAAAGACACGAAGTAGAAGAGCAAGAGAACAGAAATATCTTACTCCTTCAGAATCGCGACCACGGTATCGTCGGAGTCAACAAGAGCAACTCTGGTCGATTCGCCAATCCGGCGTTTCTGTGACTCGTCGATTGCCAAAACGATTGGAACCGACATATTCGCAACCGACCCGTCATCAAGTCGGAGGGAATTGAAATGAAGCGTTTGGAGGAACTCAGACTCTCTCATGAACCCGCGAAGAGGGCTAGCCCATCCTTCGCTAAGAACATGAACCCATTGACGATCGATCTGGGAAAGCTTGATTCTCGGAAGCGAAACAGCTTCCTTTATCCTCGAGCCCTTCAGAGACTCATCAACGAAGAGCTCAACAAGCTTCCCACCATCGGGGTCGATCAACAACCCGCCTGAAATCCGGAGCTTCTGACGTGCCCTGTTCTTAAAACCACCAGGAATGGAAATTCTAACCACCGGGGCAAAATGGGTATTCAGTGTTTTGGGCAAAGAGTGAGTAGGGAAATGGGTTTTGGTGAAAAAAGTGGCCATGGACGCCATTGGAGGTGGAGACCAAGGCCTTGTGCTTTTCGTTCGTCTAGTGGCAGCTTTTGGTTTATAGCCTTTTTAACAGAGTAAGAAGAATTGGTAGAAGTGGGACAGAGGGTAGTTTGGAGCTTTTATTGTTTTGAAAAAAAAAAAAAAAAGTTTATTGGGGAGTGGAGGAGCAAACAGACAAGGAAATCTTATTAATGGAGAAAATTTTGATGGATTGACTTGAATCTTCTTCTTCTTCTTCTTTTTAATAGACGTTATTGTTTTTGTTTTTAATTTGGGTTTTTATAAGGAAGATTTTAGAGTAATTTTTGGGTTTATTAGGGAGGATGAACCTAGACACCTTTTCTAATGCTGCTGTTGTTTTCCATTTATTTATTACATTTATTTGGCAATTTGATATTGGGGCACGCATTTATATTTTATAATATATTTATTCATTATCTCCGACATCGAAATTACTCTTTTATTTTCTTCTCCTTTTAAAAAAAATGATTTTAAGAAAATTATATATACACACAATAAATGACTTTATCTTAAACAGAGCTACGTATAAATGCGTTTTAGAAAGAAAAAAAAAATGCTTCTTCTAATTATATTTTTTGGACTTTAAATTTTGGTTTCTATATGGGAGAAAGTGGATATAATTAAGCTGTCTCCTAAGGAAGCTCAAATAGAAAACCAATTTACTTTTCTTTCAAAACAAAACTGAAAAAATTAAACAAAAAACTGAATTCCTTAATCAAGGATTGGTGTGTAATATTTCTCTCCTTAATACAATAGTTCTTTTCTTCAAAAAAAAAAAAGAAGGATGCTTGGTTTAATGACATTCAATTCCAAACAAAAACTGAAAACTTTTGATTCACCTTCCTCAAATTACCATCAATTATCATGCAAATTGCAAAAGCATGTTAGAAAAGCATATATATGAATAGAGCAATAGGAAGAGGAATATTCAAAGAAAAGGATATTATCGTCTTTATAACAAAAAAGAAGGCTATATATATAAATAAAACGAAAGGGTTAATTGCATGGACTGCATAATGCCTTTTTGTAATGTTGCTTGTGCTTTCCTATGAATCTTCTTTATTTTGAATTCAAAGATGCACCACAGAAAACACCAACCATATAAAGAAAAAAATGGCAGACTCTCTCTTCGTCTAATCGCTTAGTGTTTTTAAAGCCTCAAATTGAATAGTTACCAATTTCAAGGCCACATTCATGTTTAGCATTTAGGTAAGAAGTATTAAATACAAACAAAACAAAAAAAGCCTGTCTTTTTTCTTTTCTTTTTTTTGTCTTTTTTTTTTTGCTAAAAAGGTAAGCAGTATTAAATACAAACTTTTCTTTCTCTTATAATTATTTTTTTCTTTTGTCACTCTTAATGACATATTGCGTTACATATTAGTCTGAAATATTGATGTGTCACGCTCAATTTGCACAACAGACGTGGCATAATACGAAAAAATACGACAAGAGTCAAACCTAATTCTTTGTCTATTTCAAATATTTACTGAAATGGACATTGATTAAGATTAATTTTTCTCTTTAATTTTTTTTATTTATAAATCCTTTTTTGATTGGATCCCCAACAAAGTTCAGGGAATAATGCTTGGATGCCTTACTAGCATGAACAGTAATTGAAAGTAATTAAAATAGATAAATATTCTATGCTTATCAAAGAAGCATATAATAATATTTTATTTATATAAATACTATAAGGCAATGACCAGCTCACATTTACCAAAAACATTAGAAAATAATAAAGCAAGCAAGAGTTTGCATGGCAACAAATACCAGTGGAATATCTTAAGCGCACCATGGTATAAAATACCAAACCTACTTTTTTCTATGAATAAATTAAGCTTAATTGGTCGCTAAAAAAAAAAAAGGCTTAATTGGAATTTTATTTATTTATTATTATTACACCTTGGGGAGGGGACCAAAAAAGAAATACCACTTGGACCCAAGATTCGATCAGTCCTACTGCTAAGTTTAAGTTTCTTCTCTCTCTCATGTATTAATGGCCATGTGTATAGGAATGGTAATTTAACCTGTTTGATCTGTTTTTTCAAAAATCCATCTTTAATATGGCAAAAAAGTTCTTTTTAAACGAAATGCGGCAAAAATACTTACTTCGGAGTCAAAGTAAGACGAAACGATGATTATTTTTTTGGTAGAAGACGAAACGATGATTATGATTTTACGTTTCGAATTTGACCAGTATATTTTATTATATTTTTAAAAAAATATATACATTTATATATATTTAAG
>QANX01006283.1:0-13848 GCA_003254975.1 Ochetophila trinervis | reverse complement strand
CTCGGTTCAGCTGCTGGCATCGACGTCCCCCGGTTCATAAAGAAGCTAGTTCTCATGGGCTGCTTGCCCCTGGCTTCTCTGTGGGACGGTTCAGCTCCGTCCAATGTGACCTGCTGTTCTGGGTGTGGTTCTGTCATCTTGCTTCAATCGGGTTGAGTTCAACCAGGTTCGGGCTTAGTTTTGGCTCGGTTCACCTCTGCTCCGGTTCGGTTCGGCTGCGGCCAAACCCAGTTTCAGCTAAGTTCAGCTTTAGCTTAGTCTACCTCAGCTTCGATTCAGTCCACCTCAGCTTCGGTTCGGTCCACCTTAGCTTCGGTCTGTTCGCCTCAGCTTCGGTTAGGTTCAGCCCACCTTAGCTTCAGCTAGGTTCAGCTTTAGCTTCAGCTAGGTTCAGATTTAGCTTCGTCTACCTCAGCTTTGATTCAGTCCACCTCAGCTTCAGCTAGGTTCAGCTTCAGCTTGGTCCACCTCAGCTTCAGTTCGGTCCACCTCAGCTTCGGTTCAGTCCACCTCAGCTTCAGCTAGGTTCAGCTTTAGCTTCGTCCACCTCAACTTCAGCTAGGTTCAGCTTTAGCTAGGTTCAGCTTTAGCTTCGTCCACCTCAGCTTTGATTCAGTCCACCTCAGCTTCGGTTGGGTTCAGCTGTGGTTTAGTTAGGTTCAGCCCAGGTGCTAGGGTGAAATATGTGTGTATTTGTATATGTTTTTTTTTTTTTTTTTTTTTTTTTTTTTTTTTTTTTTTTTTTGACCGGCCAGCAACCTAACTTTCAATAGCACACGACACAAATATCACCCAAAAGAGGCTGAAATATTGAGCCAAACTGAAAACCGGACTTGTGAAAGGTCTAACTGAGAGCTAGAGCAAAACAACTAGGAATTTTAAACAAAGATAATGAGAAAGCAAGCTCAAGAACCAACAAAACACGAGAAGCTAGCAAAACATAATAAAACTAAACACACTTGGAAAACCCATGGGTTGCAAGGATGCAAGGAAAAGAAAGACACCAACGTTAAATGCCGGGAAGCTAGCAAAACTCAGTAAAGATGCAAGAAAAAGGACACAAACAATGGAAACACCGGTAAACCGAGACAAGAAAAAAGGTGAAAAACTACCACAAACATGAGAAGTAAAAGATGGAAACAAACGTTTCCCACAGACGGCGCCAAAATGTTGTGGCTGTTTTTCGTCTCGGGCTGGGCTCCTCGGGTCCTTGCAAAATCGGAGCCAAATCGGTTAGGGGGCGCCGGTGTGGTGGCCGGCGTTTCCCCTCCGATGCTTAAGTCAGTGATCATCCCTTGATTATCAGCTCAAAACAATGAAAGATGACTGAAAAATGGTCAAAAAGGGGGGCAGGGGGAGCCAAACTTGGAGGAGAAAGGGTAGGAAAGATTTTTTGGGAGAGTCCAGGCGGGAGAGAAGCTGTCTGGCCGAGAAAAGGGTCTCCTTTCTTTTTTTTCTTCTCTTCATGAGGGCTGTCCGGTTTGTGTGAGGTGAGAGAGATGATGAACAGTGATCTTGGCTTTATTAGGTAATGTAATCATCACATGGAAATGTCAAATCCCCTCCCATTTCCCCAAATGCATGCCTTAGTGGTCTCCAAATCCACCAACTCAAGGCAGCCGGATTTTTAGGAGAGAGGAGAGGGAGAGGGTGGCGGTTAGGTGGGAGTTGGTGGTGTCTTGGGCTGCGTGTGGCTCCAGATTCGGCTTCCCCCTTTTGCCCCTTTTATCACTTACCTCATAACTTACACATGGAGGGTCAGGATTAATCCACTGATGGCCTGATGTCCCAGATGGGAGACAAGTGTCTCTACCCAAGTTTATGGGCTTAGGAAGTTTTCTGGGCTTAGGTGGCCCACCACATTGTTGGGTATTTAATTTATTACCCATGATTACTAGGTATTGGGCCTAAATGGTGGGTAAAAATCCCCACAACAAAGACAAATACGAAGACGAAGAATGTAATTAATACATTATATATCTAAACCTATGCTTATATATATATATATATTCATGTTTCACTTTAATTAAGAACAAATCAATCTAAGAGCTACTGTGTGTATTATTGAGGAATTTATGAATACTTGATAATTATCATCCACTAGTTTTGCTGCTTAATGACACATTGTCTTTGGTTTCGGTTTCGGTTTCTTTTGTATCGTCAATGAATTTTATTATAATTTTAATGTGCAAGGTCTTTGGTTCAAGTTCTGATTGCTAAAATCTTTCTTTCTAATTTATGAAAAATAAAAAAATAAAAAACGTGTATTAGGAATTGTAAATTCATAAACTCTGTACATTTTTATATGTAATGGTACAAGAAGAGTTGGCTACAGAGGCAGATCCAGAAATTTTGCTAAAAATGACTAAGAGTGCATCTAAAAGTTTCATTAAAAGAATACGACCTACGGTATAATTAACAATCTATTTATGCAAAAATATTTCACCAAAAAAAAAATCTATTTGTGCAAAATTTTTGGCTTACCCATTATGTAAATTTAAAAAATATATTCAGTTATTTGTCATTAATTAGACTGAAAAAGTTTAACTAAAGTCTGAATATTTGTACAATATTAATAAGAATAATTAATTTCTAATTCTACTATTCTATAATTGATTTATATAAAATAAATAAATAAAAACATAACTGGTTCAAAATACAAGTAAAACAATATATTAAAGCTTACAATAAGAATTAAAAGTAAGAGCAATATACCTGTGTGTTTGATAATATATTTTCTCAAATCAACAAAGCTTTAATCTCCTAGTAATTAATCTAATAAACAAATTATATAATTGTAATTAGTAAAGTGATGCAATTAATGTATAAATTTATTATTTGAAAAATTGATATGTAAAATATACAAACAGATATAGAAAAGTTTAATTAGCATCAAAGCTTTTTTGCAATGTTGCCTCTTGATTTATTCGAGCTTTTGCATTTTATCTCCTATACTCGGAATTGGTGCAGATATCCCATGAACAATGAAAAAATAAGCACTGGTTCTCCATATCGTCAACTCTGTCAAATTTGAAGCGCTAAGTGTCATGTGCCTGTCAAACAAAGTGCAGCTTTTAATTTAGGAAAAAAATCATTTTTATTAATTAATTCTAACATCTTTTAAAATCGAATTTTAGAGTTTGACTTAGGGTTTTCTCAAAAAATTATTGTGGTTGCGATCTGAGACTTGATTTTGTTATGGCTCCAAATCGGTGAAGTGATTTTGCTTGAGAATTGATCGATGGTGCTTAAGCAGAAGAACACGAAGTCCCCAATTTACATTAAGTTAATTTTTTAAAAATTAATATTTTTGGCAAGAAAAATTGTGGGTTTCTAAATGAGAACCATTTGTTGGGTTAGGGTTATATTTTGGGGTTTTGTCTGTGAAGTATAGTCTGGTAGTGGGGTAAGGGATGTTGTTAAAAGTGTAACTATGTTCTTTTTTCTACTGCGTTGATTTGTGTATTTGTTAGTGTGTGGATTCTTTTTGTCTGTGGTTCCAAGGGAATACATATTTTTTTTATTTGGTTATTGTCGGCTAATTGCTTATGAATGGTCATTGTCTCATTTGTTGCTTTTTATTTTTTGTTTTTTTTTTGTTTTCGTAGCTATATTCCATATTTTATATCATTGTTTATGCACTTATGCTTTTTTTTTTTTGGACAATTTTGTGATTGTGTTTCAGTTATGTTGTTATGTATTTGTAACATTTAATATATTAACTGAATAACATTGGATGCATTTGTAACATTTGGTATGTTAATTGAATGCAACACTTGGCTCTGAATACTTCTTTGTTAGATTTTACTATGGGGGTAATTTTGTTGAAAGGAGGGAGAGATTGACATATTTGGGTTGAACAATGGATTATTTTGATTACTGTAACCCAAAATTCATATCTCTTATATATTTGAAAGAGATGACAAAAGAACTGAGTTATAGTAATAGGGTAGTATTCTATCAGAGGTTTAGATGGGGTAAATGTGATAAATGCGTAGATATATCTTGCATTGGATGACATATGCTATGAAATGTCTATTAATGTGCCCATGAACATAGTGGTTGATGTGTATTCTAAAAGTGTAGATGACTTTTACCAATGACATAGGCATTCATATGATTTAGATGAAGATATTGTTTTCATTGGTGAGGGTTCAACATTTGTTAAGATATAAATAGGTAGTGGGGGTTTGGATATCTCTGTTGATGGTGTTTCTATTAGTGAGGGAAAGGGTATAGATGCTTTTAATATTAAGTCTATTTCTGGTGATGATGTTTCTGTTGGTATGGAAAAGGGTGTAGATGCTTTTAATTTTGGGTCTACTTAGTATTGTTTTGAAACCCAACCTGACCATAAAACATAACTTCGGCCTACATCCCATACTAAAACTTAGCATGCTCACCAAAAAACCTAGCATGCTCACCAAGCTAAATAAAATACTAAATCTCAACTTGCTTACCATACTGAAACCCAGCCTGCTCACCAAATTGAACCGCATACTAAACCTCAGCCTACTCACCAAACTGAAGCCCATACCGAACCCCACACTAAACTTGAAACTGAATCTGAAAATGATAAATATAGTAAAGACTCTGACTTTGTAGAGTCAGAATATGAGAAAGATGATATAGATGGTATATTTTTTGCTAAGAATGTGGATTTACATTTTCATGAGGGTGTTAATAATGTGATAACATTTGACAGTGACTCAGATGAAGATGAGGATGATAATGAACTTAGGAGTCCATATGGCTCGGACGAAGATAAGGAGAATAGTAAAACCCAACATTTTCACCAGTTTAACCCTAACATAGATATGAAGAACCCTAAATTCTGCTTTGGATAATTATTTGGTACTGCCAATGATTTTAGAATTTCTATGAGAGAGAACAACATTAAGAATCATAGAAGTGTGAAGTTCAAGACCAATGACAATGATATGATTAGGGTTGCTTGCAACAATGAAAGTTATAAATGGGTGGTATATGTTTCAACATACAGGCCAAATGGTGTGACTTTGCAGGTTAAGACTTTTAATAATACACACACCTATGGCCTTCATTTTAACAATAGGAAAATAATCTCTACATGGTTCGGAAAAATGTATCTTCCTAGATTTTGGGAAGGCCCAAATTGGAGTTACAAGTCATTCAAGGCTACTGTTTATAAAAAAACAAATGAAAAAAATTTCAAACTGGCTTTACAATGTCAAAAAGAAGGCAATTGATATGTTGCAAGGCGATCTAGAGGAACAATAGAGTAAGATGTGGATTATTGTGAAGAGGTTAAAAGATCAAACAATAGGAGAATAGTTGTCGTTTCGTGATGCAAGTCTTGGAAACAATCATGTTTTTAAGAGGATGCATATGTGCTTTGCTGCACTTAAAAAAGAATTCACTAAAGATTGCAGACCTATTATTGGTCTTGATGGTCATCACCTCAAAGGACTGCATAAAGGGCAATTATTGGATGATGTTAGTGTTGATGGAAACAATCAACGTTTCCAATTGCATGGGTAGTGGTGGAGGTTGAGTCACATGATAGTTGGTAGAAAAGTTAATTGATGATGTGCAAATTGTCAATACACACGGTTGGGCCTTCATAACTGATAAGCATAAGGGTTTAATTCAAGCCTTTCAAGAATTGGTACCCTATGCCAAGCATAGACACTGTATGAGACACTTCTACAATAACTTTTCTACATCATTCAAAGGTCTTTCATTAAGCAGAGTATTTGGAATGCAATCAAGTCAACTACACAACCAAGGCACACATTTTAATTTAAAGTAGCTATTGTTTTATATGTTGTTGATAAGTTTATTTCTAATTATCTTACTGCTTTTTGTGTCAGGTCCAAAGCTGAAATGGATGGGTTGAAAGAGATGTATGTTGGTGCTCATGAATGGATGGCCGACAAGGATCCAAAAACATTGGACAAGGTCACACTTTAGAATATTCCCAAAGTGTGACATGCTACTCAACAATATGTGTGAAGCTTTTAACAGTGCAATCAAAGTTGGTAGAGACAAGCCAGTAATCATTTTAATGGAGTACTTGAGGGAGTATATGACAGAAATGATGGTATGCAAAAGGACAGCAGCTAATAAGTGGCATGTGGATGTTTGCCCCAAAATAATGAAGATTTTAGAAGAAAACGAGCTGAAATCTAGCCTTTGCATCATCACAAGCTGTGGAGATAAGATGTTTGAAATGAGGGTTACTGATGGAATATGCTATGTGGTTGATCTTAATGCCAAGACTTGCGCTTGCAGAAAATAGCAATTTACTGGGATCCCTTGTCCCCATGCAATTTTATGCCATACATAACATGGGGGGAATATAGGTTGAATCATTTGTGGATGACTGGTATAAGAAAAAACTATATCTGAAGGCATACACACCTGTCATCCAACCTATAAATGATCAAGAGTTGTGGCCTTCTACTGGAAGAACCCCTATTCAGCTGCCAAGGTACCACAGGCAGCCAAGGAGACCCAAAAAACTGAGGAGGAAAAAGCCAAATGAAATGCAGAACAATATAAAACCCCAGACCAAGTTAAGGAGATTTACTGTTGTAATCAAATGTAGATTTTGTGGTGACCAATGTCACAATCAAAGAACATACAAGATGAAGCCACCCACAGAGCATGTAAGTATTTAAGTGTTTTTATTTTTAATAAATAATAATGCATGTTCTACATTACTTAATTTGAATATTAATCCATATGTTTCTTTATATGTAAAAGGTTACAGAAGTTGAAGTTGGTCCCACCCTACAGCAAAAACAAGAAATTGGTCCTACTCCACAACCAAAAACTGAAGTTGGTATCACCCCACCACTAGGAATATGGATAACAAGTCTTTTTGATGTTCTTGGAAACTAAGTCACCTTATATTATATAACTAGGTGGTATTTGGTGTTAACTGCTTAGCTATTGTGACATTTTGGACTAGCTTATATTTTTTATGTTAATACATGGATGCATATTTGTGCAGGTGTATTAGATAGGGAAAGGTTTACACCATAGGCGTATTGTTTTGTAACTTTATTTTGGAAAGTAAATACTAAAGTATGGTGCTTTACTTTCCAAAATAAGGATAATAGGTATATTTTGTAATGCATTACTATTATTATAATTGATGAATGG
Organism: Ochetophila trinervis; assembly: GCA_003254975.1. Taxonomy (NCBI): domain Eukaryota; kingdom Viridiplantae; phylum Streptophyta; class Magnoliopsida; order Rosales; family Rhamnaceae; genus Ochetophila; species Ochetophila trinervis. Next base: position 6,699 of record QANX01006283.1, on the reverse strand, counting down.
TAAAGTGAAATCTTGTAATTCAAAACCATTTGATGTTTGATGCTTGTGCAACATTGGATCCTAGCATTGCTTTTTTGTATGTTGCCATTTCAATTTCAATTAATTTATTGTCAATTATTATAGTTGATGTTATTTAACCATTTATGATGCAAGGCTATTGGCAGCCTAATTAACCATACTTTATAGCCAAAACATATAGCTAAAAACTGAAAATCACAAATGTAATAAGGCCAATATCAAAATGTCAATACATTCAAAACAATAATTTCATAAAAATCCAACATGGCCTACTAAAGCCTACATTGCATGCAAAGTTTCATTTTCATTAACAAAACATACAACCAAAACAAGAAATGGAAGATGTAATTATGCCAATATCACAACATCTTTTGAGTCTACATATGATACATAACATATACATACATCTACACATCAAATACCTATTTTCCAAACCAATTCACTAGCAACAATAGTCATACCATTATAAACCCATAATCTCCAAATGGACAAAACCAATGCCAAATGCAAATAATTTATACAGATTTTTTTATCTCCCATTTTTGGTATCCATAGAACATTCTTCCAGGATTATGAACCGTTCAAGAAGTCTTCATGGCTGCATCTCTCCCATAGTCACATACTACTTTCTCCATTCACGATTTCACACAGCAACTCAGTGAAATAGAGAGAGTATGAGAAAAGTTTATTAAAGAAATTTAAAATTTCTGATGGGCCATTTCGGCATAATATATATGGGTTTTCACACAGAATTTAAAATCCTTCTTATAGGCCTTTTACATTTGGATTTTTACACATGATGGTGAAAGTACATTTTCTGTTGAGGCTAACATTATATATATACACACACACATACATACTAAAAGGTATTTTTGACTTTTAGGGCTATGATCCTTGCTAGCTCCCTGGATCTGCCCCTGTTAGTCTAGGTTGCGTTTTTGAAACCAAAACAAAGATGTTTTTCTTGAACTTATCTACCAAAATAACGATAAATAACAGTGGAATGATCGTAAATGATCTACTGCATTTTTTACAATGGTCCGTCGGTTAGCAAAGAGGTATAATTTGCACTGATAGTTTTTTAGAATTTTCGACAGGCTTATTATTATTATTATTATTATTATTTTTTATGATTAAATTAGCACTGTTAGTATTTTTGGCTTGTCTGTTAATTTTACAGATGTATTTTCTTCTTTACAAGTAATCTTCATTTTTTTTTTACTCTCTCTTCCTCTACTACAAACCCCCTCACGTCCATTGTAAACATTGTATGATTTCAAAAAATTGTTGTGGAAAGTAGATGAAAATGAAGATGACTTGAACAAATGAAAATATCTCTGCAAAATTAATAATTTACAGATAAAAAAACAAAAAAAAAGTTAACCATACTAATTTTCTCATATTTAAATAATTAAACTGAGAAAAGAAAAAAGAACTAGGTATGCCAAACATAAAGGACTAGAGTGTGCATTACTGTTACAGTTATATTATGGCCAGCTAAGCTTGAGCTTAAGGCAATATAAACGTGTTGTATTAGTTGCTTAAGTAAGCACATGCTAAGGCAAGTTAGTTTAGCTTTCTGTTGTAGCTGTTGTAATTGGTTGAAGCTGTTTACTCTCTGATTGGTTATTATGGCTAACAGAGTATGTGTATATAAGTTGGTTAATCAACTTAGTCTTGTAATTTTTGATTTACGTTAATATCATTGATTAAATTCAAGCTTTCTTGTTTTACTTTTCTCTGCATATTTTCTTTCTTGCCAAACACTTGCTTCTAGTCTTTTTCTATCTTAGTTTTCACTTGGTATCAGAGCCTGTTTCCATGGCGGAAAATGTTTCGATTCTTACGGTTTCTCCGTTTCCTAACTCAATCATCAAGTTAGACGACTCAAATTTCTTCATATGGAAGTCTCAGATAGTTCCGATCGTCAAAGGTCATCGCTTAATCAAGTTTTTCCAGTTCGTGCCATATGATGATTTTCTTAATCATCAAACAACAAACTCGTCTTCATCAGAGGCTGAAATTGATATACAGCGGCAGAATCAAGCTCGTGAAGATTGGGAAACACAAGATCATTTTCTTGTTGGTTGGCTGAGAGGTGCAATTGTCAGAGAAATAATTGGTCATTTTATTGACAAAGATACAACACACGGCCTGTGGACAGCTATTGTTAAAAGGTACGCAGCACCCTCACCAAGTAGAGTTCTACATTACAGAAGATTGTTACACAGTGTTAAGAAATCTGGCCTATCAATTGATGACTATATTCTTAGAATTAAAGATTTAGCTGGTAAGTTGACTGCTGCTGGTGATGATGTGTCTGAGAAGGATTTGATTATGTACATATTAGCTGGATTAGGTCCTGAGTACAAATCAATTTCAACTATACTTGAAGTTAAACCTGATCAATATAGTCTTGAAGAAGTGCAATATCATTTACTTACCTTTGAATCCAAGTTGGATGAAGAAAACTCAGCTATAAACCTTGAAATGACACATAAAGCAGCACATTTTGTCACTGATACATCTAAATCTGCTTCTGCTATGTTACAATGTGATCAAAAGACTATTGAGCAACAAATTCCTGCTTTTGGTCAAAATTCTGGAATTTGCTGTTGCAAACAACAATCTCAAAATCAGAATTTCTCATCTGGCTGTTGTGACTCACATGGTAACAATTCGTGTGGAGGTGGTCAAATTTATCATGCAATGCAGCAATTACTTGGTCGTGGCAATGGTTCTTTTGCAAGAGGCAAATCACGTGGTTATTTTGGACGAAATAGTGGAAGGAGTTCAAAGCCAACATGTCAACTGTGTGGCACGTATGGACATGTAGTGGCAAATTGTTATTATCGTTTTGATGTGAATTTTATGAGTTCACATGTGCAAGGTGTCAACAATATGAATCAAGGATCTGGTAATAATTTTAGACCACCACAACCATACAGACAATCACCACCTCAATTTTATAATGCACCTTATGCACATCAAGGACCTGTTCCAACTTTTCATTCATCATCCTCTGTTTTTCCACCACAAACAGCTCACTATCCCTCACAAAATGATTTCAATTCCAATCCCAAACCACAAATGCCTTCTCATGATGTTCAAGGACATATGGCCTTCTCTGTCCCAAACTCAACACATGTTGCTCCTGTGGTTGTTATGTCAGAAAAGTTTGCAGGACAGTGCCAAACAGCTTCTCCTATGGCATTGCAAGATCAAAAGTATGCAGGCCAGTGCCAAACAGCTACTCCTATGGCATTGCAAGATCAAAAGTATGCAGGCCAGTGCCAAACAGCTACTCCTATGACACTACAAGACCGATCTTGGTTTCTGGACAGTGGAGCTACTGATCATGTAGTGGCTGACAGTGATGGCTTGTTGCAGCAAATCGAATACAAAGGACCCAACAAGCTCATGTTGGTAATGCTTCTATCCCTACTTGCACTACTACTATACAACTGTTTGATGTACTTGTGGTTCCTCATATAGCAAAGAATTTATTGAGCATTTCCAAGTTAACATGTGATAATAACTTACATGTTGAATTTACTGCTGCCTGTTGCATTATTAAGGATCCTCATGGAAATCTCCTACTTAAAGGCATACAAGAAGGAGGGCTGTATAAGCTGTTACTTCCTTGCTCAAAGCAGCCTCACATTTTGGGTCTTCCAACTTCTCATTCTCAAAGTCATCAAACACAATCTCATGTTTTCTTCTCAAAGCCTCCAAGCCTCAAAGTGTCTTCTGATTCTTCAAATGATAGCAATGTGTCTCTCAATAAATGTAGATCTGAAGTTGATGCTTATTCTCAATGTAATTCCTTTGTTTGTTCCTCAGAAAACACTTCTCTGATTTGTTCAGTTCCCTGTAATACTCAATGTACTTCTGTTTTTCCATTTCAAATAAATGAAGCTACACTTGTTTCCTCAAAGTCCAAATCTGACTCACAAATTAATTCAGCATTTTCAGTTTCTAATTCTATAATTGATCTAAATCTTCTTCACAAGAGATTTGGTCATCCAGCTCCACCTGTTATCACTCATATTCTAAATTCCAGCCCTATACAAGTCACTTCAAAAACTCCTTTTCAGTTTTGTGAAGCTTGCCAATTTGGCAAGCAACACTTAATCTCTTTTCCTTCTTCTCAAACTCGAGCAGAAAAACCATTAGAACTGGTTCACATTGATTTATGAGGGCCTGCTCCTGTGTCTGCCTTAGATGGTTTCAAATATTACATTCAATTCTTAGATGATTTTTCAAGATATGTTTGGATCTATCCACTTAAGCTTAAATCAGAAGCTTTTTCTATGTTTGTTAAGTTTCAATCCATGGCTGAAAGACAATTTGAAACTAAGCTAAAAATGGTTCAGTCTGATTGGGGGGGTGAGTTTAGACCTCTTTTGCCTTTTCTTGCAAAACAAGGAATTCAATTTAGGCACCCTTGTCCCCATCTTCATGCCCAAAATGGGAGAATAGAAAGAAAGCATAGACATATTGTAGAGGTTGGGTTAAGTTTGTTAGCACAAGCCAAAATGCCTCTTCTATACTGGTGGGATGCCTTTAGATGTGCTGTTTATATCATCAACAGGTTACCTACTCAAGCTTTAAAGAACCAAATTCCCTATCAACTTTTATTTCACCAATTACCTGACTATCCCTTTTTTAGAGTGTTTGGTTCAGCCTGTTATCCTTTCCTAAGACCTTATAATTCACAGAAAACACAGTTTCACTCTCAGAAATGTGTTTTTCTGGGATACAGTCCTGACCATAAGGGATATAGATGTCTTCATAATTCTGGTCGAGTTTATATCACAAAAAGTGTTATTTTCAATGAAACAGACTTTCCCTTTTCTAATGATTCTCTTTTCAGTCAAATACATTCTATAAACTCTCCTGAAAATCATACATCTACTGATGTTGAATCACCTCTTTTTGTTCTAAATAGATCCAAACCTTCTCTCATAAATGAATCAGTGAGTCCACCATCTAGTTCTTCAAATTCTTCATCAAGTATTTCTCCTTTACAGCCTGCTCATATTTCTCCTCAATCAAATTCATTCATGCAATCTACTTCTAGTTCATCAACTCAATTACCTCCTACACATTCTGATGTTATTCCTCTCCATTTTCCTATACCCTCTGTCAATCCCTTACCTTCTTCTACAGTTCCAACTAAATCTGTTCAACCAACTCATTCAATGGTCACTCGAGCCAAAGCTGGCATCTTTAAACCAAAGAGTTTAATTGCTTCAACAAAACATCCTCTACCATCTGTTGCTTTCTCATCTATACCTGAACCAACCACAATTAAACAAGCCCTTTCAGATCCAAAATGGCAAGCTGCAATGAGTACAGAATATGCAGCCCTCCTCAAAAACAATACTTGGAAATTAGTGCCTTATACTCCTGGTATGCCTTTAGTTGGAAACAAATGGGTGTTTCGAACTAAGTACAAGTCAGATGGGTCAGTTGAAAGGCTTAAAGCACGTTTAGTGGCTAAAGGTTTCCATCAGACAGCAGGGATTGATTACACTGAAACCTTTAGCCCAGTAGTTAAGCCTGCAACAATAAGGATTGTTCTGTCCCTTGCATTGTCAAATCAGTGGCAGATTAGACAGTTTGATTTTAATAATGCATTTCTAAATGGTGATCTGCATGAAGATGTATACATGGAGCAGCCACAAGGGTTTCTTAGCTCTCAAACTCCCCATTATGTCTGCAAACTTACAAAAGCTTTGTATGGATTGAAGCAGGCACCGAGGGCCTGGTTTGAAAAATTAAAGCATCTGCTTCTCAGCTTTGGCTTCACAAACTCTATTTCAGATTCTTCACTCTTTATATTGAAAACTGAAGAGGCTTATGCTTTGCTACTTGTCTATGTCGATGACATACTGCTCACAGGAAACAATGCCACATTCAATGCTCATTTGATCAAGCAATTGAATGATATCTTTTCTTTAAAGGATCTCGGTGATCTTCATTACTTCTTAGGAATTGAAGTCAAGAGAATGGAGAATTCTATGCTGTTAACTCAGCAAAAATATATTTCAGATCTTCTAACAAAAGCTCAGCTTGATGGTGCTAAACCTATTTCAACTCCCATGAGTTCTAGTACAAAGTTATCTCAGTATGATGGTGATCCTTACACTGATCCTTCTGTATATAGGAGTATTGTAGGAGCTCTTCAATATTTGGCTTTAACTAGACCAGATATCTCCTACACAGTAAGTACCTTAAGTCAGTTTCTGCAACATCCAACTATACATCACTGGGAAGCATGTAAACGTGTACTAAGATATTTGAAAGGTACTCTTTCACATGGTCTTCTATTGCAAGCAAATACTAAACTCCAAGTGCAAGGGTTTGCAGATTCAGATTGGGCCAGCAACATTGATGATAGAAGATCAGTCAGTGGATATTGTGTATATTTTGGATCAAATTTGGTTTCTTGGAGCTCAAAGAAACAACATGTTGTTGCTCGTTCAAGCACAGAAGCTGAGTATCGAGCATTGGCACACATCACATCTGAAATCTGCTGGCTTCAAAATCTCTCTCAGGAACTTCAATTTCCTTTAGCTTGTCCAATTGTCTGGAGTGACAACACTGGAGCTGCTGCATTGGCTGCAAATCCAGTTCTTCATGCAAGAGTCAAACATATCGAGATTGATTTGCACT